>MKEJ01029428.1:0-24317 GCA_001753735.1 Embelia ribes
TCATGGGGAGGTAAGGTTTTCTTAGATGAACCTTATTCATTCAATCTCATTCAAACCCTAATAAACTAAAGTATATTCTAATGGTTGATTCATGCTTAATCTATCATCGTTGATGAAATTCTCATTTGATTAATTGTAGGATTCCACTTGTAATTGGTGTTTCGCCTAGCAGTGTGTTCTAGGGCTGTTTTCAAAGTCTCTGAGAGAGTTTGTACAATTGTTTAAGGTACGTTGTAGAGTAAAAGTCCAATTGTAAAGAAATTCCATATTTTTAGTTATTAGGCCAAAGTATTGATCATTTGGCCATGAGTTGATCAGATTTGGTCGTATTTTTGGGTGAAAAATCGTGTTTGGATCAAACAGGAAACTCGTCCGGACGAGATTGACTTTGGTCAGGATGAGAGGCCATTTTGTTCGGATGAGGTTTTTTAAAAGGTGAAGTGTTGTTGTGCCCCGAAATCCATGATTCAGGGATCGTGAGATAAAAAGAAAAAAAAGAAAAGAAAATAAAAATATAAAAATATTTCTATGCCATCATCATCACTACAACGCCTAATTACCACTGCAGGACGATATAACGTAACTATATACAAAATCACATCAGAGTCTTGCAGTAATAAATACATATATAACCTGCCTACAAATATATGTATAAGCTATTCTAAAAAGAAATAGGAAAGCCCACGCCAACACTATATAAAAACATCTGATACAAGAATAAATAACCAGTTTACATATACAACGCCTCAATCTATCTGCTTGACAAAAATGAATAATAAAAAGAAAGAAGTTACAATATGTTTTTGCCACTGCAAAAGTAATATAAGCAACAAATATGTCTAACTCCTATTTTGTCACCGTCATGCCTACAATAGCATCAAAATATAATAAAGAAGCATTTATGGATGCTCGAAGTCCGCCTCTACACCTACAAAACCACGCATAATAATAAAGAAGGAAAAAGAAATGGTCAGATGATAAACATAAAGATCTAATAAAGTCTAATTGCTATATGACATGGATGGGTATGTTATTCTAAATCAAAGAAGACATCATAATAAGTATGCTTTTACAATAGTAAAAAGTAAAGAATACCAATGATCACCAATATGAATAACAATGCAACTCTCCAATGCTATGCCATGGAAAGCAAAACTCCCCAACATTATGACAATGCAAAAGACAATAAAAACTCGCATCTCCTTTCCTCGCTACTGACTCGAACTAAAAAGTTGGGACTACTATTAATCATTTTGTAAAATGATGTTGGGACCCTCTGCCAAATGTAACACCTATCCTAGGTTGTAGGCCTCATTGCTTCCTGCTATTTATAAAAATAATACTTTTGTCCCGAAAAGAAAAGGAAAAGACCACCCGATTCCTAAATTTACTCATAACAATGCATATGTCTCGCCTATACATGATAATACATGAATCTTGCCTACACATGGATATGATAATGAATAACGTCGTATCATGATGAATTATTCTACAATCTAATTATCATGTAAAACTTATCATATCAACTACACCATATATATAATGTCATACATTAAGTTACCAACTACACCATACAATTATACTGAGTTTATACTCTGCCATACCTCGCCAATACATCGAGTCGTCACCGAAAGGCTAACATCAAATTCCCCAAAATTCCCTCGTCTTGCTTGAACCTAGTTCCTCTAGCACGCCACTCGAATCACTCCACTCCTATTATCTAAAACGTTCTACAAGATGTAAGATTGAAGTTTTACTAATTTGTCTCATTGATTAACTCGATACGAAAATCGAGAAATTGGATACGAGAATGGAATTCAATGAAATTAACTTAACACATAAGCCTCACAATGGTGATAAAGAAGTGTTGAGGCCTCGAAGCCAATTGAACTTCGATGCTAGATGAAATCGCCCTGCCTTCACTAAGCTTCAACTTCTCCTTTCAATCCTAGAAATGATCTAGAAGACGAAAATGAATCATCATGCACATAGATAAGAAAATGATCCCCTTAGGATAAAGAACAAGAATATCAATTTTAATTTCTCGCATGAACAATGCATGAAAATTAAGAATTTGAAAATGAACAACACAAGATCAAGACTTACCCCAAAAATCTCTTCGTGCTCTAAGGATGCCTAAAATCCAATTTATTCTCATGTACGAGCTCGGGAGATAGATGATATCGCGAGCTAAAGTTTGCACTCCTATCCATTTCTCTCCCTCTCTTGTTTGGTTCAAATTTGGGGGAAAAAATGAGGAGACAAGAGGTGACATGTAGTCATAAAGCAATTTTTTCTCCCTCTGATGCGTCCGACGTCAGATCCAATGCCTTTGAGTCGGCTATTTGATGGTTATCTGGTGATGGACAACCTATTAAATGGACTCAGGGTACAAGGGAAATACTTAGAAAAATTTTCAACTTTTTGACCAAGGAGTGAAGTTTTGGAGAGGTTCGTCCGACGGTTTGTTCGATGCCTCCCACCTATCGGACACCCTCTGGAAATGCCAGAACCTGCTACCTTTGACTAAGTGTCCCAATTACCTTTATTCAATTTAATGAATAAAATAATTTTTTTAAAAAGTATTCCTCCTATGAAATTACACTGTATTATCACCATATTAGACACACTTGTTACGCCACACATTTGCCAACTCCACTAAACAATTACTCGCCATATAATGCATGCTAATAATTATAAAATAATAAAATTAATAATATCATTTAAGTGCAAAATTCATTCAAATTTTCGGGATGTTACATCCTTCTACGTTAGGATATTTCGTCCCTGAAAGTTGGATACTCTACACTACAAGTAAATACGTACTGGAATTGATGAAAAGTTCCAAATTCTTAGCTCGCATCAACTTCTCGTGTTCCCATGTCATCTCTTCGCTTGAATCACTTCTCCACCATACTTTTTCTAAACGAATCAACTTCTTCCTTAACACTTGTTCTTTTACATCAAAAACTTGAATCGGTTTGACCTCATATGACACGTCTTGTTCTATATGCAAATCATCAAAGTTGATAACATGAGAGGGATACTGAATATACTTTTGTAACATAAAAATGTGGAAGATAGGATGCACACTTGATAGCTGTGGAGGTAAAGTAAGTCGATATCTACTTCGCCCATCGTTTCAAGAATCAAGAAAGGACCAACATACCTCGATGATAGTTTTTCCTTCTAGCCAATCCGCATAACTCCCTTATTTGGAGATATTTTCAAGAATACATGATCGCCCACCTCGAATGACAAAGGATATCTTCTCATGTCCCCATAACTCTTATGGTAACTCCGCGCCGTCTCCAACTGATGTTAAATCAGTCTCACGTTTTGGGTTGTTTCTCGCACCAAATCGGGACCAAGAAAAGCCCCATCTCCCATTTCCACCCAACAATCAGAGAATGATAGGGACGCCCATACAACGCTTCAAAAGGAGCCATCCCAATACTCGAATGATAACTATTATTGTACGTGAACTCTATTAAGGTTACATACTCTTCCCAACCTCCACAAAAGTCAAGGACACATGCCCTAAGTATGTCCTCTAAAATTTGGATTGTCCTCTTAGATTGACCATCTGTCTGAGGATGAAAGCCCATACTTAATGCAAGAGTGGTCCCCAAAATACATTGGAGACTTGACCAAAAATGCTAAACGAAGCGAGGATCTCTATCCAAAATAATGGATATGGGAGCCCCGTGCAAACGAATAATCTCATCAATATATTTCCAATAAAGTTTTTCAACTGAGTCGGTAACATGTATCAGGAGGAAATGCACAAATTTCGTCAGACGATCCACAACAACCCAAATAGCATCACACCCCCACCTCGATCTCAGTAACCCCATGAAAAAATCCATAGTAATCTGTTCCCACTTCCATTCGAAAATGGGCAACGGTTGTAGAATGCACTAGGACGTTTGTACTTGGCCTTAACTTGTTGATATGTTAAGTAACGAAACACAAACTCCGCTACATCTTTCTTCATTCCGGGCCACCAGAAATGATAAGACATGTCATAGAACACCTTGGTATCCCTGGGATGTACCGCCAACCTCGAATGATGAGATTCATGTAGAACCTCATCTCTAATCAAAATAGGTACATACAAATGACTTTGAAAACACATTCCGCCGTCATTAGAGATGGTCCACCAATCAAGACTATGCTCACTTAGAATGCATACTCGATATGCATCCGATTCTTCATCCAAACGCTGCGCCTCCACCACTCGAGCGACTAAAATTGATTGGACTTCAACCGTAAACAATATAGCCCATTCGTCTACCTCCACAATTTCTAACCCAAACTCATTAAGCATCCGGAGTATCTCCCATTCATCAACGGCAAGACAAGCAATAGAGCAACAAGTCTTTCTACTCAAGGCATCCACCACTGCATTAGCCTTCCCAGGATAATATTCCAAATCGAAATTGTACTGCTCCAAGTACTCCATCCACCTCCTCTGACGCATATTCAAATCCTATTGTGTGATAATATACTTCAATGACTTGTGATCCGAATACACCTCGATCTTCTTTCCGTATAGGTAGTGTCTCCAACATTTTAGTACGAACACCACTACACCGAGCTCTAAGTCGTAGAAGGATAATTTTGCTTGTACACTTTCAATTTGCGAGAAGTATATGCCACCACCTTTCCAATTTATATAAGCACACACATAATCCTTCTTTCAATATATCGCAGTACACCGTATAACCCATCCCTCGATCGGGAATAACAAGAATTGGAGCTGACGTCAATAAATCTTTCAATGGTAGAAAAGATTCCTCACATTTCGAGTCCCACTTGAATTTCACCCCTTTGAGAGTAAGCCTAGTTAAAGGAACCGCTAGACATGAAAAGTTTATAACAAAATGTCGATAGTACCTCGCTAACCCCAAGAAACTTTGAATCTTGAACACAAATTTAGGTTATTCCCAATTGGTAACGACCTCAATTTTTATAGGATCTACCGCAACACCCTCTGCCGATACGATGTTCCTGAGAAAATGGATCTCCGACAACCAGAACTCGAATTTCAAAAACTTGGCATAAAGTCTATATTCTCGAAGAGTAGAAAGAACAATTCGTAAATGTTCACGATGTGCCTCCTTAGTACACAAATAGGTAAGAATGTTATTGATGAACACTATTACGAACTAATCAAAATAAGGTGAAAGATTCGGTTCATTAGATTTATGGAAGCTGCTAGAGCATTCGTAAGACCAAAAGGTATCATGAGACCAAGTACGAAAGGCTGTCTTCGGTATATCTTCCACTCTAACCCTCAACTGATGATATACCATACGCAAATCAAACTTAGAAAAGAACTTTAAACCCTTCAATTGGTCAAAGAGATCATCGATTCTTGGTGGAGGATATTTGTTCTTAATAATTGTCCGGTTCAGCTTATCGTAATCAATGCACATTTGTATCGACCCATCCTTCTTCGACATGAATAATGTTAGAGTACCACAAGGCAAAGAACTAGGTCGAATAAAACCCTTCGGCTTAAGATCTTCAATCTGCAGCTACAATTCATCCATCTCCGTAGGAGCCAAATGATAGGGCACTATCATGATTGGTTTGGTACCGGGACCTAAGTCAATAACCAATTCAACTTCCTTTTTTGGAGGTAATTCGCTTAAATAATCGAGAAATACATCTGGAAACTTGCTAATGAAAGGAATTGATTCCAATCCCGAATGCTCCTCCTCTGCAATAGATAGACTAGCTAACATAATCGAAAGACTAGTCAAAGCACGTCGTGTATAAGGAAACATGTAATCATGCCCTTCTTGAAAACTAATGTTGACTCCCTCAGGAGTCCTTATCACCACCCTATGCCACTCATAATCAATTACTGCATGAAAGTTCGTCAACCAATCTATACCCAAAATGATGTCAAAACCTAACATGCCAAAGACTACGAAGTTATATACGAACATATGATCTGAAATTAGAATTTTACACCCCCAACAAATACAATAATATGAAATGTATGATCCCCCGGAGTATCAACATGTATAGGAGACTCTATATACTCTGTAGGTAATTCTGACATAGATGCAAAGCGTAAAGAAATGAAGGAACGTGATGCACCCATGTCCAATAATACATGTGCCCAAGTAGAAAAAAAGGGCAACATGACTTGAACAGTAGACGGCTCAGCCTCATATGAAGCCTGAAGCATCACATATGCACGAGTCTGAGAAGTCTAAGCTTGCTGAAAACCATCTCGAGCCCCATCGCCACTCTGATAAGCCCCATGAGATATCCCTGCACTCTGCCGAGAAGAAGAATAAGGTGCAATATGTGGTGGTCTAGGAGCTACCCCAGATGAGGTAGGCTGCTGTTGAACACTAGGGAGAGTTGGAATGGGAAAGCCCTTAGGACATCGCGATTGCATGTGGCCCCTCTTGCCACATCTGCGACAGATGACTATAGGACATGACATTTGAATATGTCCCCCTGCCCCACACATATGACAAACCATAGACAAGGGACAATCATGAGCTATGTGGTCCTATCGGCTACACGTATTACACCCTGTACTCTGAATAGTAATGCCCGAAGATGTCAAGACTGTTGGCTGAGACCGTCTACAAGAAGAAAAAAAAGCATCTCTTCATCTCTTCCTACTACCACCCCCAATAGCTTGAGAACCAACACCGCTACCACTACTACCATGGTTCCCTGAACCCGTACCCGAAACATATATAGTCAGTGGACCTGTAAATGAACCCGAAAGTCTAGAAGAACGAGAAGGATCCCTGCATTACTTATTAAGCACACTATGCTCCACCTTCATAGCCACCCCAACACTTCCCTTAAGCGTCTCGTGAATATTTGCCATGACATGAGTTTGTATCGAGGGACGCAAACCTTGCTCAAACAGCCCAATTTGTAATTTCTCCATCAAAACTAGCTTTGGTACATACCGCGACAAACTGGTAAACTTCATTTGGTACATTTGGACATCCATATTTTCCTAAACAAGGTTTACAAACTTATATCTCTTTCTTTCCTAGTGCATATGGGGAAAGAATTGTTCCAGGAACAAATCCTTGAAAGCAGCCCAAGTGAGATTACTTCTACTAAAAACCTCCTCTTGAGCTTTCCATCACTTTGCTGCCTCACCCCGCAGATAGAATGGGGCCATCACCATCTTAAGACCATCGTATACTATCAGAAGTGACTTGAAGATGTGTTCTACATCTTTGAGCCATTCTTCCGCTACGATTGGTTCTGGAACCCCTTGATAGATAGGAGGATCCATCCTCATGAAATGTTTCTAAGCCACCGAGACCCGAGTCTTGCCACTTTCTTCCTGCGAACTCCCTACCATACGTATGAAAATCTCTTCTATTATCAGAAGCCTCTCCTCATTCCATTAAGGATGAGCACGTGGGGGATTTTGAGTTTGAGGTAAATGACATTCGCCCTCATTTTCCTCCATGCCCTCCTCTTCCGATGTCTCCTCCAAATTAGGAATGTTCTCTTCTTCCTTCATGTCCTCCATTGTTTGTGTGTGGGTGCACATATGTGGTGCCTCCACCTCATCATGAACTCTTGATTTACCTCCTCGACCATGAATATTCACTCATCTTCCTCCTCGTCGCTCATCGCCTTGACTCCCATGTCCTCGTGACATAGCTTAACTTCACATCACAAGAAAAAAAAAAAGGAGATTTGAAGTCAGTCATTATAATGTAATGATAATCATCAATGGAAGAAAACTATCACACATCAAGTTACAAAATAAATTGTATTATGCAAATCATTTCTATGCATAACTATACTCTCAACCCCGCCAATCTCCTACATGCAAGCTACCAAGGTTTATATAATCCGGTTCACTCTGATATCAATATGTCATGCTCAGAAATCCGTGACCCGGGGATTGCGAGATAAAAAGAAAGAAATAAAAATAAAAATATAAAAATGCTTCTACTCCATCATCATCACTACAATATTTAATCACCACTGCAGGGCGATACTATACAACTATATACATTATTCTTATCAAAGTCTTGCTGCAGTAAATACATCTATGGTCTGTCTACAGATATATGTATAAGCTATTCTAAAAAGAAATAGGAAGACCCGTACCAACACTATATAAAAATATCTGATACAAGTGTATACGGTCAAATTACATATACATCACCTCAAGCTATCTGCTTGACAAAAATGAATAACAAAAAGAAGTTACAACATATTCTTTCTACTATAAAAGTATTACATGAGCAATAATTATGCCTAACTTCTATGTCGTCACCGCCATGCCTGCTACATACATATAAGGATGCTCAAAACCCGTCTCCATGCCTACAAAACCACTCATAATAATAAAAAAGGAAAATGAAATCGTTAGATGATAAACATCAAGATATAATAGAGTCTAAGTGCTATATGACATGGATGAGTATTTTATTAGTAAACAAATAAGGTATTAAATTAAGCATGCTTCAACAATGGTAAAAACTAAAGAATACTATGAATACCAATATGAATAACAATGCAACCCGCCATGACTATACCCATGAATATCAATACGTACCAACACTATGACTATGCAAAAGATAATCAAGACTGGTCTCGCCTCACCTCGCCAACGACTCAAGCTAAAAAGATGGAACTATTATTTATCATTTTGTAAAATGATACTAGGATATGTCTGCCAAATGTAATGCCAATCCTAACATTCATTGACCCGTATGCCATATGCAACGCCAGTCAATAGTAAAATTCCTGATCAGGTTTCTTGTCTTTCAAGGCAAGTCTATAGGCCTCATTACTTCCCGTTGTTTATAAAATAATATTTTTGTCCCGAAAAAAAAGGAAAAGACTATTAAATTCTTAACTCTACTCATACCAATACATATGTCTTACCTATATATACCAATGCATATATCTCGCCTATGCACGGATAAGATAATGAACAACACCATAACATGAAGAATTATTCTACGAGCAATTTATCATGTGAAAATTATCATATCAATTATGTTATACATAATTTCATACATTAAGCAATCAACTCCACCAAATAATTAATCACACATGACTATATACCACAGATTCTCAATTGTATATTGAGTTTATAGTCTGTTGTACCTCGCCAATGTACCGAGTAGTCACCGAAAGGCTAACGTCAAATTCCCCGAAACCCACCTTCTTGCTTGAACCAAATTACTCTAGCATGCCATTCGAATTGCTTTACTCCTAGTATATAAAACTTTTTCTAAAACGTAAGAAAGAAGTTTGCTAAATTTGTCTCAACAACTAACTCGGCACGAAAATAAAAAAATCGGAAATGATAATAGAATTCAATGAAATTACCTCAACATATAGGCCTCACAATAGTAATAAAGAAGTGTTGAAGTATCAAAGCAAAACGAACCTTGATACTAGATGAAATTGCCCCCGCCTTTGCTAAGCTTCAACTTCGTCTTTCAACCCGAGAAATGATCTAGAAGACAAATATGAATCGATACGTACATAGATAAGAAAATGATTCCCTTGGGATAAAGAACAAGAATATATAATTTTTTTCAACATACGAACATGGCATAGAAACCAAGGATTTGAAAATGAACGGGATAAGAAACGAGGCTTACCTAAACGGTCCTCTCACTTTAAGGAGCCAAAAATGCATTTAGTTTTCACATCCGAGCTCGGGAGCTAGATGAAATCACAAGCTAAATTAGAAACTTACTATTCACTCCTCTTTCTCTCTCTTTTTTTCTCTCTCTCTTTCTCTTAAATTTTTGGAATTTGGGTGAAAATGGCTTTAAGTCAACATGATGTGACTTTTTAAAAAGTTGTCCCGGATATGAATAAGTCAACATATAGGATGCAACAGTCGACTTAGTTGCCAACAATCAACATATAGGTGGTATAAGTCGACATATAAGCCCCCAGAATGAAACAAAATTCTCTGGACAAAAATGTACTCCTATAAGCCGATATATAGGTCATATAAATCGACATATAGGCTAAAATTCGACCTATAGGTCCTATAAGTTTACATATAGGTTCAATAGAATCCCCTCATGGCCATTGGAATTCTGTTGTTCTGCCAAAGCATTTTTAGAATATTTTAGCCCTATTTTTACCCTTTGTGCGTTGAATTGGCTTTTGAACAAAATACAAAAGTTGTAGATAAATAAATTATCTTTCTAATGGCATATAGACCTTAATTGGATTTACGATTTTTGAGATAGGTCCAAAATACCAATTAGGTGTCACAACAAAGTTTGTTATTGAACTTGATTTTAATTTAACTTTCACTTGTCATCACCATATGCTATGCCATACTAACCCCATGCCACACAACATGCATATATCACCACGCCATCACACAACACGTAATAATAATACACTATTATTATACACAATGTCTCTATGATGATACAATGCATGACAATAGTAATATTATGATGCAATCAATAATATTATTAAAGCGAAAAATTCATTCAAATTTCTGAGACGTTACAATCCTACCCGTATTCATTATATATATTTTCTTGCTTAGCTTATTTATTTCAGAGGTGATAATGCGTGCTCAAGAGATGCTTGACACATTCACATCAACTTGATGTTTACTTTGTATATGTGGTCAAGATAGTATGTATTTTTATTTTTTATTTTTTGGACAAGCTTATTACTTGATGTATGTAAGCAACTTGGAAGGTTATTTTTGGTGTTGTATAGGTACAAAAACATGATATTGGATTTCTGTTGTAGTTGGGTTGTGGCGGTATTATGGCATTTCGAAATATGTATTTGTGGAGTAGTATTTCTTTTCCTTTTTTTTTTTTCTTTCTAGTTTATATTTTCTTTTCTTTTTCTTTCTTTTCTAACTTTCCCGGGTTTGGCAAAAATTCAGGGCATGACACCACCTGCAGAATTAACCCTTCTCTTAGATTCACCTACAATTGTACTCCCTTGTAACTTTTAGATGTTACCTTTGATCTTTTTGCCTTCAAGAACTAGTTGTCCCTTCTTTAACACCTTTAATACTCCACCTTGACCCTTGAAAGAGTACTATTAGGCGTCACACCAGCCTAAAAAAATAAGGTTCTTCCTAAGCCCCAGGACGTGCCTTATCTTACTTAGTTCTTTCGGACCACCATGAGTTTTGAGCTTCACAGTTCCAACACTTGCAATGTCACACACCGTTTCGTCACCCATATGAACCGAACACCCATCAACCACCTTGTACTTGTGAAAGTATGCCCTATTTTAACATATATGGTAAGAGTATTGCGAATCCAAGATCCAATAATTCGAATCCTCAACCGAACCATCCACGCTAGCAAGAACATATCTAATGTCCTCATCCACAAAATTCATTGATGTACCTACTTTCAATTAAGGACACACTAATTTGAAGTGCCCTTCTTGTCTACAATTCCAACTTCCCTTTGAATTTCCTGTGGAGTTTTGGTTATTGTCGCCCCTCTTATTGACCGACCATTCTGATTTTTACCCTCCATATTAAGAGCGGAACCCAATGATTGCGGAGCACTATCCATTTTGCGAGTTTTCTCATTGATGATAACATTATGCACCTCATCAAACTTTAACTTTGTTTTTCCCACCACACTACTAAGAGTTGTAACCAAGCCGTTCCGACTCTCTAGTAGTAAGGCTAACAAAGTTAAAACTTTAACTTCGTCCTCAAAAACAATCCCAATAAAGGTCAGAGCTCAATTGGGCGATGGTTTCCTTGAGCTTGTTGACATGCTTCAAAACCGAAGCACTATCATCTATCCGAGTATTAAACAAGTATTGAATATAGTGTACCTTATTTACTGAGGAGGGCTTTTCATATAACGCTTCCATGAGAGATAGTTGTGGTCTTGTTCGTGACATTAAAGGCTATGCCACATGACAAATACAACCTCACCACCGCAAAAGCCTTGTGACCCAATACCTCCCACTTATATTGCTCCATATCCTTTGGCTTCTCTTTCCATGGCTTCAACATATCTTTCCCATTAAGAATATTGATTATCTGCATTTTCTAGAAAGCAAAATCCAACCTATTGTCAATCACAATCTTATCCATTGAGTACTCCATGATAATTTCTTTTGAAGCAACATACCCTTAACCAAGAGCTCTACCCCAAGCACAAAGCCTATGCTCCAATACTAATTGTTGTGGATAATTGGTCCTTAATAATCTTGAGGTAGGACAATTTATCTGTGCAAGACCACAGAAGCAACAATAACGAAAAAAAAATGACCAATACGTCATGCAAGATAACAAAACAAAACTAATAACCAAAAGAGAAAATACTGCCAAAATAATCGGGGAAATAGTTATTGGCAAAAATCCCACAAGTTTTATTATAAGTAGATCAAGATTACAATAAATTCTCTCGTTCACTACCTAAATTACCCTAGGATTTGCCTTAGAGACAATCCACCAAGAACACCTCTTGGAATTTTTCCCGTCTCATACCTCTCTAGGATTTTCCCCATTTGAAAACTATTTCAAAGCACTTTCAATAATTGTCTGAGCTTTACAATTACAAGTGTTTTTAGATATCATACCCTAATACACATTCTAGGTAGTATATATAGGGTACACAAGAAAATAAAGTCCAAATAGGAAATAAAATCTTCTAAACTGCCACTCGGTAGATCGATCCGAACCAGGCTTGGAATCAATCAGACCAATGTGTCAAAAGTACAAAAAATTATGATAAATTATAAAGGCCATGTGCGATCGAGCGTACACACATGTTTCATATATCAAGCTCAAATTTGATTCCGAAATTACCGACAAGGTTTCCGAGATCTCCGTTGTCGATTTTCCAACATCCATTGCACACTAGATTTGAGCCAATCTCTTAATAGAAAAATGCAAATGTAATAGTAGCAAGGTAGTTGAATCAAAGTTTGAGAATCAATTTGTAAAAATTAAAACAATGGCGATGACAAACTAAGTCGCGGCCCCCAAACAATGCGGAAGAAAAATTTATAATTTTTGGCTTTGATAACATGTCAAATAATATGAAATGAGAAAAAGTAGATTTACAATTGATACGTAAATGCAAAGAGTAAATAAACATCTATATATGAGTCAATAAATTTTGCCACTATAAGTCTAATATCATCAAATAAGAATGTAAAGTTATTTCACCATTAATTTCCCAAATCTCAAGTATATACAAAGTTATTTCACCATTAATTTCCTACTTACTAACTTCTGCATATACGAATGTGATATACAGAATAGATTACATGTATAATAGTTCGACATGAACTACGCCTCGTAAACCTTTCCCCCAGTTCCCAAAAATACTAAAGTTTCCAAAAGAAAAAAAAAATCAAAACCGAACTGTTAAAATGTGACTTATCCAATTGTTGTGGAAATCATATTCTTTAATATTTTGATTTACAAAATGAAAACTTCTTCAATATATCAATTAGATGGAAAAATTCAAAAGCATTATTTTATTCTTGTACCCTCTACTTATAGTCCAAGATAATAATTTTCAAATTAAATGGGTCAGTTCAAACCCTACAAAAATCTGCCAAGCTTAAATGATATAGGTGACCCGGGCTACTCAGCTAAACTCATTTGTGATCAATGTGATTATTAATCTAACAATATTTCTTAGTTAATAGTCACCAACAAGAGAATCTCTCTCTACTATACTGTCTATCGAGCATAGGTGGATCGAGGAGGGAGGCTGGAAAAGCCATGGCCTTCCATTTCCAAAATTTCTCCAAAAATTTAATATAAATTTTGAAATTTTTTTATTTATCTATAAGCAGACCCCTTGAAAAAAAAAAATACATTCATTCATATAGCTCACGTAGACTTAGCAATCTCTTCCCATGATTTTTGGGTCTATCATTGATGTCCAGACCAAAGAAGCATCCCATTATTGAAAATATAGGTGCTCAACATTGTATAAATTATTTTAGGATGTTAAAAAATTATAATAAGGATGCTAAAGTCACATAAATTTTACATTGAAATTTTTGATAAAAAAAAAAATTAGACACATTCGGTTTAAAACTTCTATCATACTTACACAAAAATAATAGATAAACTCAACTTTAAAACTGAGCAACCAAATATTGTCTAGTTATTAAAAAAAATTTATTGGAGCTTATAAGATGCAATTCAACAAGCCCTAAGTACAAATTGTTTATGATATATTTTCTATCTTCTTTGTAATTATTGCCATTTTTAGAATCAGCAGGTTTTAGTTTAAAATGAGGAATGGTGATTTAGTAATAGTAATTAAAATGGGGTATTTTGTGGACAAGAATGTTGGGCCTAGGGTTTGGCTATATGGGAAAGCTTAATTACGATTTTGCCTTTGACTATACTTTGGCACAAAAACTGCCCAGTAAATAAGACAAACGCAAGGATAATGTTAAGAGAAATGATATATTAAATTTAAGGAAATCTGATAGTTCTTTTTTTTTTTTTTCCATGAAGGGAAATTAAATTTCATTTTTCACCTCCAGGGAAATTAATTACTTGAAAGCAATCCGGTGATATAAGGAGTTGTGAATTTTTATTTGCTTGAATCCATGATATTCTTTCTTATATAATCATAATTTCTAAATTAATTATAATAAAAATATAGCATTTTTCCAAAATAATAACATTTTCCTATGACTCCGTAAAAGTAATATTGTTTTCAACATTCCAGCAAGAATTGTGATTTTAAAATATAATTCAGACATATGTGCACCGCACATAACACAACTAGTATTTCTAAAAATAACGATACAAAGCACTTTTCGGATTCACAAATACTTGTTGCTAATCATATGCATTTCCAAATTGCATACAATATAAAATGAAAAATAATTATCTTAAATGCCATAGCTCATCTAATATTTTCTTCATGCAATACGGAAATTTATAAAATATGCTCATAAACTTTAAAAAGAGTTCCACAATTAATAATAAAATTTATTACGCCTTAATTAAACTTTATTTTTACCCAATGCATTAAACTTTCGAAATTTTTTCCCTTGATTTTTCCTTCTTTCTGAAATTTCTGTCCTAGTAGCTAATACATGGTGGAGAAAAGTGTCCGTATATCCGTAAATGTGTCTCCTTCTCAGCTTACACTATTTTCTGGGCAATGGGATCAAAAAGTACCAACGCAAAATAATATAGGCGCCAAATTCTTGGTACAATAATTGGTTGTTTAACTTTTTCAAACTATACTTTATACTTCAAATTTGGATAACTATTCGGAAAATATAAAAAGGCTAAATATTAGCATTGATAATAAAATAGTTTTAAATTGATACAAAAATCAAATATCGACTCACAGTAAAATTGCATAATAATTGGTAAGTTATTTATTCAAAGTTGCAATATTCTTCACATAATTTTTGGAATACTAACCACGCGTTCGTTGGAATAAAAAATATTTTTAGGATGAATTAATGATGAACTTTTTTTTGAATTATTGCTAGCTTCTTGTAGTGCCGGATTCAAGAGAGTATCGTTTACAATTAAATGTAAAGTTAATTTATTTATAATTTATTGTGTTTAACCATTTTCCGTAGTAATGATTCTAAATTTTTGGTGATGAATAAATTTGGACTAAAAGAATATACACAGTGCATGCATAAGACCAAATTCAGGTGGTCCAAAATTTTAGGAGAGAGAATAATCACGTGGTGGCATGTGTGAATGCAAGCATAGTAGTGGATTAATTTATTTGGCGTTAAAAAAAGAAGCGTAAATTATATTCCCTCTGAGGTTTCTAAAAATTTCACAATATCCCTTAAGGTTTTGAAAATTACATTAACCCTATGAGTTTTATACATTCATTCCACTTTGCCCTGAAAGTTTTTGGTGCAAAGTGAATATTAGCTAAAGTGGCATAAGAAACCCTAAAATTATCTAAGTACCCCTTAACTAGCATTCATGCTTAAGTTTTTTAATTTTTTAGAAAATAGATTTATGTGTAGTAATTTATATAACTAAAAATTTTACTTATTAGCTTCAAAAATGAATAAATAATACTAAAAAAGAGAGAGGATAATATAGTATTTTCATAAGTAAGTCAAACTTGTATTTTGACTTGGGATAAAGGAATAATTTTAAATACCTAAGAAAATATTTGCTAATATTCGGAAACCTCTAGGTAAAAGTTAATTTACTCAGAAAAAGAATATGAAAGTGAATACACATATTCCCTCCATTTTTTTTTTAAGAGAAAATTTTTAGTTTGGTCACATGAATTAAGAAAAATTAGTAAAAAATATGGATTAGCTCAATGGTACCCGTACATTATAAGTAAATAGGTAATTTTGGAAAATATGTAAGTAATTGATGATACGAACAATTTGGGTAATTTACCAAATTTACTATTAAAATTGTAAAATAACGTCAATTTACGAACTTTTAATTTGACTTAATAATCACTTTAAAGGAACAGATATATTATTTTATTAGCTGTCGTTGACATATTTTATTCCCATACACCTTCTTGAAATGAATCGTAATTATGTGAAGCAAAATATTTAGAGCAAGAGAGGGAAATATTTCAAATGAGCAGTGTAAATATTATTATTATTATTATCGTAATTTAGTAGATATGAAGCTAGTTGTCTATTTTTGAAATAAAATGTATACTTTACGAAAATGAAAAATACATAATATCATAAATAATTACAAATTCATATGCGACAGTACTGGAAAATTAATTAGCGTGATTCTTGAGGAAACATGTGCAATTACAAAAGTTATAAATCCCTCAATTCAAAAAATATAATAAGTTTGACCATTATTGTTACTAAATACAAGAAAAATAATAATGAAATGAGACTCTCTTGCTTAAAATTATGTATCCCCTCAAATGAGCATATTATGTGTGCATAAAGGAAGTATATATGTTTTGAAACGAACCTTTTTAATGTAATATTATAGATTGTGATAATTTTATAAGAAAATGATAGATATAATTTATTGGTTATTTTGTGAAATCCTTAGTAAGTAACCACACAAATAATAAGTTGCTAAGCTATCAAATATATTTACATGCTTTAAAAAGAAAGAGTGCCACAATTTTAAATTTAAATTGATATTTTATGTTTATCACCTTACTACTAATTAGTCATTCTAGTAGTAATTGGAAGATTCACATACTATCAGAGCTACCAGTCTTTCGGTCTAACATTCAAATAAAGACCTACTTATTTGATATCGACTAATAATAAGCTTAAAATTTTATATATAGTTACATAAACAAATTTCCGTTGCAAATCAATTTTTAAGAGTAGTTTCTATCCATATGATCATTATAGTTCTAACTTTAACAGTAGGCTCATTTTAATAACAATCATTATTTCTTCATCAAGACCATTCTCATTAACATATGAAGTAGCTTTAGCAAAGTTGCAAAATTTCGAAGCATGTTCATCAACAATTTCCCATTTAAAATTTGTATTATTCATATAATCGATCATTCCTTAATTATATCAAGGATTAAAGAATAAGATGATATCGAAATTGCCTTGTGCTTCAGAATTTTCGCAACAAGTGCTAAATGTAAAAGTAATGGTGCAATATGTTTCCCTTAAAAAATGCTTAACTCAAACGTGTGTTGATATTTATTTTATATAATTGACAAGTTAATTATTATTTATTAGGTAGATATATGTATTTAGTCTTAAATAAGCTTGAACTCCAAATAATCCGAGTGTTCAAGTATGACTATACATTCATTTCTTTATGGTTCAAAATGTAAGTAGTCCTGATTTAGTCATAAACATACATTTTTTTTTCTTTTAAATTCAATTAATTATACAGCTGGTTCTTTAATTAAGGGGGATATAGATTGTAAAAGAATTGAGTTAAGCCCCAATATATTCAAAATCTTTCAAAATTCAATTCATTTAAAAACCTTTTCCTCATAAAGGAAGACAAAAATGTACAAATAGACCTAATGTGGGCCTGAGTCGTAGCAGATAAAATTAGTGTTAAATTTGTCTTCTTTCTTGTTTACAAGAAAAATGGATAAATCAAAGAAGAATACAAAAATCAAGTCAAACATTCCTCAATTATTGTGTTGTCTCTATGCCTCTCTTTTTCAATTCCAAAATAGTCCCAAGTCCAAATATCCCACTGCGAAATGGAAAAATATTAGAGGATCATTCATTTTTAGTATTTACGATCTGGTATTTGTCAAATAACTAATATAAAACGAGCGGAAGAAAATTATTATTGATTTAAAAATATGAGGGCTAAATTAATATTTATATATAGCGTAAATGAGTATATATTGTACAATAAGTCTGATCATATTTTATCAAATATATATAATTACTGTTAAATCAAATCTAAACTATAATTAGTTAACAAAATATTTTTCTATAAACTGATGTAATAATATAGAGTTAAATTTATTCTAGCAATCTTTCTCAAGATAAATAGTAATGGAACCTGAATATTGATTTTAGACCTAAAATATGCAATATTCAATCTTTAGCATTTGTGTCTTCAGAACAGAGTACTCGCCTTCAAATTGGAATGGAAAATTTTAGAACTTTATTCGACCATAAGAAAGATTGATAACGACATAATGCAAGCTCGCAAAATCGCTCCAATTGGCATATTCGATAATATTTTTTATAACCCTTTGAGGGCTTATAATTATACTTATAGATCACAAAACAAGAAGACTCTTGGCACGGTAAATTGTGCTTAGGTAATTTGTGAAAAAATGCGGGCTAGCTACCAATTCTTCATACGCGCATATTTCGTTAATAAAATTTTAGTAAATGCACATATTTGTATTATATAACACGTCGGCCAGATTACCTAACGAGGCGTGAACAATCAAGTTTAATAAAAATAAATAAATAAATAAAAGCGAGAAAAGAAAATGAGTGACGGCACTACGTAAAAACATGGGATGAGGGTATTTTTTGGAAAATAGTAAATGGGGCCCCATTTTGGTGACATGTTAATGAGATATTTATAAAATTTTCAGTGCAAGTTGGCACCTAAGGGAAAATGTGGATAAGGGCTTAACGGTCGCATGTTTGTTGTACTGTTAGAATCTTAAAATAATGCAATTTTAAATTTTTTGTGTGAAAAGAAATAAAATCTGTTGGATAAAATTATTGGGAACATTAATCAACAATTTCAGTAATTTGTGATAAAATTTGGTCATTGATTTCAGCAAATTTCACTTGATTACGAGTTTGATCTACTGGGAACATAAGATTCTTAATTTTACAATTTTTTTGTAGGGTTAGTGGATCAAGTTCAGTAATTTTAGTTAAGTAATGCAATTAGTTGAGTAATTTTCAAATAGAATGATGGACTTTTTTTTATATATAAAAAATAATTTCAGAGTTAAACTGTATATATATAGGCTTAAAGAAACAAATTTGGTTAATTAATTTCAATAGTTTCAATTAATAAACTTATTTCAACCAGCCTTAAAGAATTTTTGGTTTGTCCTACTTCATTTGATACAAAAGGATAGAACCATCTATAAAACACTTAAAATTTGCTTTAACCAATGGTTAAAACGAATGTCAATTATATATTCTCTAATATCATTTGGAAGATTTTCAGTTATATTTATGTAACATTTTTGCAATTGCAAACCTCTTCCACAAGAACTTCTTTTTGTCAATTATATTTATGTAACACTTTTTCTTTATTGAAAATCGTGTTTGTTACTTGGATTCAAGAGAATATCCATCTATTAGTAGAAATAAGAAAACAAACTAATAAAAATATAAAAACAAACTAACAAAAAAGCATGTTACAAGTTCGCATATAGTTCTCATAATTACTGTAGGCACATAGTGATCCCAAACCACAAATAGTTAAAATATTTGGACTTAAAGAATAAAAACTGAAATATTATATATTTAATGTATGCATATGGGCAAATTCATAGAAGGTTCGAGAGTGATCGAGAGAGAGAGAGAGAGTAATCTTGAGGATGAGGGAATATTTGTTATCACATGGTGAAATTATGAATCAATGATAATACGGTGCCACCAATTATCCCCTTACGTATTAGTAATAATAATTTAAAATGTCATCTGCACTCATATATAACATTTTTTTAAAATAATTTTTGATAACTTTTTGTTTCCTATCTGTGAGGCCTTCCTCGTCAAAAAAATAAATAGTTTTACTACATATATTGCCACTGTCGACGAATTAGACAGAAATAAATTTTGAATATTTCATCTTTCTTCCAATTGTTTCAAACGAAATTTTACAGGAATATTTTTCTAATTTGGAAACCCCATGAAATTGATTCAATTATTGGAATTGTGAATAAACGATGAAGTTAATAATTCATACATGAAATTTCATCATCTCTCCTTTCAAATAAAAAATATAATTTTATTGTACTTTTTCAAAGTATTTCACATGCTTTAAGGCTCGCCAAATATTTCTTTTTGGATTAAAATATGATACTTAACACATGATGATTATGGATTCTAAGTGAGAAATAAATTTTAGAGAACCACATTACTCGTAATTTTACATATAAGTAAATCATGTCAAATATTTCATGTTTCATTTGATTCAACAACTAGCATTTTCTTCACACATTTTTAGAAAAGAGAAACTAAAATTAATTAATTAGCATAGTATCCCTCGAGGAAGATGATGAAGTAAGGTTTTTTAACTTTTTATTCAGGCTACTGTCTCGTACCAAAAGGGCTAATGTGAAAGGTTTCTAGGTGCTGCCCATCAAATAGGCAAGGGCAAAACAAATTAAAAAATATGCAACTTTACAAATACACTTTTGTATATCTATATCTATCTATATATATATATATACATATACACACGGTGCACGGGAGACTATGAAATTCTGCACACCCTATAAAAGTTCAAGAAATTCTCATCAATAGTAACTGCCTTTGGTTGACATTATTTGGAATCAGTGTATGCTTGTTTTCTTTTACTATGTCTGCTTCGTATTCTATTTGGAAAAAAAAAATAAAAAATAGCCACGTGGATTGAGAGATGCTACTTATTGATATGATAATAATTATTTTTAATTGGTTACAGTGGGATTACTTTTTAAGAAATTATTATTGTAGTCTGTAAAGAATAGGGGAAATAGTTGGAAAATAGTAAGCAGATGGGTGAATATTGTAGTATTAAGCTAGTTGGAGAAGAAGAGGAGAACGAGAAATGAATTTGATTTCTCTTGTATTTTTGCAATTGGAAAATTCATACTTAAATGCTAGAAAAAATGAGTGTATTTTAAAATTTATGCACAAAGGCTAAATGGTAATATATGAGGGTATTTTGGGGTTTTTCTAGTCATTTTTGTGATACAATAATTGATTTTAAATTTGGAATAAAAGTTTTGGGGGTAAACCGTATGCTTGAATCAAAAATCAAGTCGGCAAAGAGTAATTTCCAATACCTCAGTGGGTAAAGTGTAATTATGAAAAACCTGGAGGAGGCAATGTATAATTTTCCCAAGCTTTTACATTCACTTTGTTCTGGGTCTCTTTTATAAATGCTAAAACAATGCTGTCCACTTTCCTAAAAAAAGTTTCAGATTTTTAAAATTTTCCTTGTATATAGTGTTTTTAACTATATAATAATGTTTATAAACCCATTGCATTTCACACTTAGGAGTAAATTTGGGAATTTAGTAATATTTAATGCAGTCACAATTCATTTGTTGATTACAATTTTAGGTCGGAGTAGTTTTTTGTTTTATTTATTTATTTTTAGCCTTTCAATTTCTTTTGGCTTTTCCTACTTCATTATCATAAATAGTCTGAATAATTTCTCACCAATTTTTATTTCTGTCAGCAAAAGAATATTATCAACCTCCTAATTCACACATCATATTGTAGGCTTTCAGCATTTCCGGTAACTCTCTTGCTCTCTCTCTCTCTCTAAAGTCTAAACTGTGGTATTATTTTCTTTATTGTGTTTTGAAGAAGTTTAGTTTATTTAAAACTATTTTTTTAAGAATATTTTCTGAAATAGCTAGCATCGATATATGTTTATTGTTTCCTATTAATGGTTTGTATTAGCAATCTCTGCCATGTTGTTGTAAAGTTTTGCTTCTCTAATACGTGGAGTTTCAAAAAAAAAAAAAAAAGTTGCACTGCGATATCAAAAAATAGTCCGATAAAGTAAATTTTCAGCAATTTAAACGATCATATGGTAAGTGATATCTGATAAGGTGAGGGTTGTTTGGTTACATTTTTTAAGCTAAATTTGGTATAAATAAGATGGAAACCTTAAGCTAGACTTATCTGACTTTAACAGAAAAAGACTATTTTTTTTGGGCTTAAAGGATGTAAACCAAACTAACCTTAAATAACTAATACCTAGTATTGTTTTTCACATATTCAGGAAAACAAAAGGATTTGGTTATTAACAGTAATACTACATATTTCAATAATTAGTTCGCGACAAAGATGATTATATAGTCAGTAGACTCAGTACATATTAACATCTCTGTTTTCAACTATTTCATTTCAAAGATAAGGCAATGTGTTTTATGACCAAATCTCAGTACATATTAACATTGTTCACGTTTCTTATAACTTGCTTGGACCCAGTTGGATATATCCAAAAGCACTTGGAATATTGAATCGATCGGTTTGCATATTTGGATCTATTCAAGTGCACTTGGATCGATCGGTTTGCAATTTGGATCTATCCAGGTACATTTGGATCGATCGGACTAATGGGTATCTGATCACAACTGAGGACCAACACCCAACTCTAGGTACTAGAACCATCAAGCAAGACACCAATTTCTCATTGAACAGGAGTACGAACATTGAACATTTAACAAAATTTAATTTTTAAGATTTTAGTTTGCCGTAACTATCCTAATGTTACTAGGGTTGGACCCAACTATTGTTCCTTGCACATAGAACATAAAGTAAAGAAATGGGACCTTAACTTATCGGCCTTGCATTAGTAGCTCAATATTTTATGTAATCATATTTTGTGTAATATCAAGATAAGACAGTTAAGCTTTCATGTGTTGTGCAATATGCTATAAATTGTGTACCATTCTAAGTAACTTGGGGTTCTAAGGACGAATTTGTTATGGAGTCGTTATTGATTTCGTTAAAATGTGTTGCATTAGATGATGTGTCCGGTCTTTCGGGATCCAGGCGTGGGTGTTTTCACAAATATTTTCTATTGGTGACATTCTAGAGGCAAGGTTGTTCTTTTTTGGCAAATAGGTACAAGTTTTATTCTATGATCTTTATTGCCAAACATTTATATACCATTACAAGTTTTCATGCAAAATAATTAAATGGGTTTCAAAATATATTTAGAGGCCTACATCAATATCCGACATTAAAAAGGCCACCCAACATAGTCTTTAAATTTTGATCAATCTCTAAATATGTCTACTAGATTATTTCTGTTAATAAATTTAGTGACTAAAAGAGTTAAATTTAAATTTATTCTCCAATTATTCTCTAGACAATTATATTGTATTTATGTGTTATAATTCCATAAGTACTACTTCGTACTTGCAAACAAGTTATTCTTTTATTTAAAAATCTAAAACTTCAAAATAATGATAATAAGTAGCCCCCACTAAATAAAAGTTGGCTGTATTTTTTTTTTTGTTTTTAAAAGTTGGTCAATTTTTTCTCTCTTTTTTGTTTCTTTTTGCTCAACATACAAGTCAGTCGGAAATGAATTTTAAACAATTTCTTCACTTGATCACTACTCGCTCATAATTTTGAATTTTAAACAATTTCTTCACTTGATCAATACATAAAATTTCAAAAGTTGCATACTTTTTGCAAATCATTCAAATAATTTCTCACATCACAATAATATTATGAGTGTAAGTTCATATTATGTTGTACGAATGATAGCCTTATTCCATGTATGTAAATCAGGTGCTTCCATTTCCTACTGTTAAATTTGTTAGATAGGGCAATATTTCCCTTTTTCAAGGAGTTGATTAGCATGCAAAAACTTATATGACTAATATAATAACTCTTTTTTTTAATTTAAATTTGAATAGTATAATAACTTGCTGAACAAGTAAACATGAGAAAAATTTAATAAAAATAACCCAATAAAAGATAACTACAGGTTTTATTGTGGATTGGTACTCAACATATGAAACCATTAAAACTTGTTTCAAAGTAAAAGTTAAGTAGGATAAAACATTATTTAGCTTCTCATTTGTACAATGTCATGAAGTAAAGAATTAATTGATTTATTTATTATTAAGTATCAAGATGGAGCCAACACGATGTACGGATTGTGTATAAAATATTTTTGTTTTGTATAATTAATTTTG
>MKEJ01029436.1:0-14275 GCA_001753735.1 Embelia ribes
TAGCATTCGAAGTATCGTAGAATTCTTGGACATTTATGGTATTCATAGTTCATTCATAACTTTTGTTGATATTATATGCTACTTTTATTACATAAGAAGTACATATTTTGTTATGCAAGCATGTGCATACATTTCGAGACTGCATAAGCTCATATTTAAGAAGTTGTTTAGCCATCTAACCCGTATTATATTTTTCTATATCATTATTCAATCTATTTTATAGGTGCAGAGGCTAGCTCAAACCATGCATCATAGGCGTGGACTTACTATGATGACACCTACTTATACTTTTATAGTCGTGGCCTCTACTTTGCACATGTTTATTTTGTTGATTCGAGATTGTAGTTGGACATGTATATGTACTTATTCTTTTATCATGCTTGTAGCTTGAATCTTATATTGTAAACTTAGATGTTATGTACTTATTCTTTTGTCAGGCTTGTAGCTTGAATCTTATATTGTAAACTTAGATGTTTACTAGTAGTTGTTGGAATATTTATGTAATACGGCTAGGGATTGTTGTAGCTACCTATTTAGGCTTGTTGTATATATGTAGGTTTTGTTGTTTATGTCAGGTTCATATCCTCTAGTTTGTTGTGTTTGTGAATCGGAATCGCATATATAGGCAGTGTGCCTATCTGCTTTCTGTCGTCGGTATGGATAACGGGGTTACATGCCGTCCCATTGCCCAGAGAGTTTTGTTGTTCCAGCTATACCTAGAGGCAAGTATCAATAGTCTTCTTCTTCTTTGGGAATGGCTTTGAGGGTTCCACTGACTATTCCTACTTCATCGTCTCGTCGGAGTGGGGGCGTGGCATGTGGGGCTTGGGGTAGTAGTAGTTATTGCAGAGGATTTCAGCAGGGTCAGTCTTCTCAAACCCGAGCTTATGTGATGCCTCAGGCTCCAAATGCAATCCCCAACATGAAAAAAGGTAGAATCACAAACTTAGAAATGGAGCCATCCCATGTACATTACATGTCAGAAATATGCCTTTAATCAAAAGCCGGTGGTCATGAGAGACTAAAGTTTTCACTCAAACATTCGCTCCATACATAAACAAACCACCAAGTAGTGGATATGTATATGTATATATATATATATAATTTCCTAGCCTTTAGCTCCTGGAAAACACAGCAATACCAGCCCATTAAGAGCCACTACTACCACTTCTTCTAGCCTAACAAATAGAGTAAAAGGAACGACTGGATAACTAAATAGTCTGACAGCATAATAAAGGAAATAACAAATAAACAAAGGTCACAAAGCTCTATTTGGTTAGCATTTGGTTTTCAGTTTTTCATTTTCAAAAGTTGATAACTTATTTAAAAAAATCTTCTATAAAAATTAGAATATATAATAACTATGTTTTATTTTAGTATTCAAAAAATAAAATTTTCACTAATTTATTTTAAATTATCTTCTAATTTTATCTTTTATTTTTTAATTTAAAATAACATAAAAAATTCTAAAATTTTAATTACTTTATGCCCAAAAAATTGATTTGTACAAGTTATTTTGTATACTATAGATTTTTGGGAAAGTTATTTTGTAGAGCTTTATAGATTTAATTGGCATTTCATAAACTATTATTTTAACCTCAAAAACATATTGCTACCATATCAAACTTTGGAGCTACTTTTCACCCATGAAGTATGGTAATAAATATTTCACAAAACAAATGGTATATATAGAGTTTGTTTATTTAGCAATATTGTAAAAGCCTAGTTATTCATTAACCATCTCGTGCGATGATCATCGTGAGAATGAACCCAACAATCTGGTCATTAAAGGAAATACCACCATTTGGTATTCACTAATTTTCCGAAATCAAATACAATAATTACAAGGTACAATCAGGTGCCCCGTAACAGAATATATCATGGAATATACAAAATCTTCTATAAAAATTGAACTTTTAAATTGGGCTAAACTTTCTCTATAATTCAAAGGGTGAATTTCATCAACTACTTGTGTTTACATATAACAGATTCAAAATAGTACTACATAAAGAAGTATAATAATATATATTAGAAAAGCAATAAATCTTCAATTTAATTCAACCAAATCCAGCAAAATTGCAGTAACTGTGAATAAGAATTTTAATCAATTGGTGTGCATATATTTAAGATGAATTATATTTACCCTTACAGTGAAGTGAAAATCAATGCTTCAAAACTCATCATATAAACCCCTTTCTCAAACCAGCAGCTTTCGAGTCTCCATCCCATATGGGTTCCTCCTTTCTCTCTCTATATATCTCTCTCTCTTAATTGAGAGAGATTGAGAGAGAAAGAGACACCAGATAGGGTCATATATTAACGATACCCATCTAGCCGTTGCAGCTTCAACGGCTATAATCTGAAATAAATTCTCATATATGTATAGGGTTATTATCTGAAATAAAGTGCAAACAAAATTTTTCTTTTAGAAAATTTAGAATTTTTAAATATATTTATCATAAAAAAAATTAAAAAATTAAATCTCTTCTCAAAAAAAAAAATAATAATAATAATAATTTTATTTGTAAATATTACTATAACAGAATTTTTTTAAATAAAGCATATACCAACACCGATTCTCTTCATGAGGACAAAATAATGAATATTATAATTAAAAAGATAAAAATTCGTTTATGTTGAAAATATAAAAATTGTTCGTTCAACTATTTTTGCTCAATTTTTTACAAGTTTTGCATAATTAATTGATATGTGTATCATAAATTTAAAATTTTTAAAAAATAAACTTGTCATCCTATTCCATCAACCTAAACTTCTAGAAAAAAAAATCAAATTATATTATTTTATTAAAAAATATTACCATAATAAAATTTCTCTAAATATAATTAAATATTAACCGATTAAGAAGAAATTAAAATTGAAAATAATTAAAATTTTAGTCTTGTATTCTTAAAAACAAATAAATTTATTTGTCTCGTGCATTGAAAATATTTTATTAAACTTCTTCATTTTATACTCCTAAAATGTCACTATGCCATAAACCAATTAAGAAAAATATAAAACTAACAATTTGTATTGTCATACAACCCGTGCAATGGTCGGACTACATCATAACAAATAATAATTATATAAATTTTTAAAAATAAAGAAAAACTCTAAATATATTAAATTTAGCCAAAAAAATAATTTCAAATATTTTTTCCTACTGCAATTGTGAAAGTCAAATTACAACGCTGATAATCCTAACTCCTTCTAATAGTCTAAGTTTGATATTGAGATTGGATAAATGAATCTATTAGGCATTCATTTTAATCAACTATTTGAATATTTTTTAAGTGAAACTCTTAATAATAATTATAATAATTATAACTTAGTTACACTTAAAGGTAGAAGTTATATGAGTGTAAGAATTTGTAGAGTGTTTAAATTAAAGTAATGTAATTTTGAGAATAAAATTTTAACATTTATCCCTTCTTTTTTTTTAACGATCATGAAAATTATAGAAATATATGAAGCGATCATTGTGTTATTTATTTTAATGTAAATTAGTCATTTTATGATATTTAATGTTGATATTTTTTCTTATTTTGAGTATTATAGTATTTTAAATATGAACAAAAGGTATAAAAAGTACTAAATATATCTTTTTTTTAAACATTAGGACTAATTTTATCCATTTTTCAAATTTTGTAAACTGTTACTATTATAAGTAAAATTATGAAGACTAAAAAATATTATTGTTGAAACTTAGGGATCAATGTTGTAATTATACTTAACAATAGATTTTGAAATAAGATATTGGCTAAGTGGGATGTGTATATATTTTATTAAACCTCTTTAATTCAAATTATCAACTAATCAACTAAAATACTTATAATAGTGAAAGATATTTTCAGATTGTAAAAAATAAAAATAAAAATTAAAGGATTTTCATATTTTTAAAATAAAATTAAATTTGTTCCAGAATAGATGAGAATGAGGTGAACAATTCCCACCATAGTGTAACTGTAGTCTACATTGTTGTGTATCATTATCTACCCGGATCTCAAGTAGTTACAGACTCGTGTGTTTGTAGCTACACGTAGACACATTTATAGCCATAAAATCTGCATATTTTTTTATCTAAGGATTGTAATCTATATATTTTGATCAATTAGATCTTTAATACTTTGATCAACAAGTTAAAACATAATATGCATATAACTACATATCCTGTGAGTCTGTAGCTATTTATTTCCGTTATCTACCCCCTTGGTGGAAGGCAACATTGTTTGCTAAGAGCATTCATACTAGCCTTTGTATAGGTATTTTTCCTTCCTCAAATATAAGGAACATGAGAAAATGGAGATAAATTATATAAATGCACTATATCTATTTTCAAATTTTATAAAAAGAAATTTAACAGTGACTTTCCCAAATGAAAATATTATTATTCACTCTTTCTCTATTAAAAAGTTATTTTTTCCTCCAATATATAAAATACACACCAACATATTCAATATATATATATATATATATTTAATTTATATTTATATCTTATGAAATTAATTGTGCAGTTAGTTAATTTTAGAAATACTGAAAATAGTCAATTTTTATTTTGAAAGAAAAAATTGATTTCTACAAAATGAAATTTAAAAATTTAACGAGAAAAGGCTAGTGTCAATGCTCTAACACTGTACCTTACAATTCTAATAGATTCACATATATATATATTTTAAAAACTTTTGACTGAAAATACCCCAACGTTAATCACATAGCTAATGTTTTGAACCGGCCACCCAACCGATCTGAGCACAATATTGGATCGAAAATATCGGTGAACAGGTGTGACCCAGTATGACCCGACCGTTTTTGTCATAAAATCGTGACCCGGCCGGTTTACATGAACGGAACTGGGTTATACACAATTTAAAAAAATGTTAGAAAAAATGAATAGAAAAAAAAAACAGAAGCAGTGACATCTCACTAGTCACTTCTTCCTCAATATTGTTTATGTTTAAAACTGGTTTGTGAAATTTTGTTTTGTGAAAGCCTCTTTTTTTGTTTGTTTGATTACGCACTCATGTCGTGGTCATGATTTAAATTTGAGAATGAGCTCTATGAAATTATGTTAATTTATATTGTGATTATTTTTAAAATTCTTTTATAATTTTTTTAAGTATGGATTTTGCATGTCATAAATTTTTTATAATTTTTTAATACACACCAGGTCATGCGATTTAACTAGTGAACTCAAGTCCGATCATTGATCCGGTAACCCAATATTACGACTGGATTGATAACCGGTCCGAGTTTTAAAACATTACCCATAACTAATTGACCCATCCAACTTTTAAACGTTTCAATTTGCCCCTTATTTTTCATACATATCACAAATCTTGACAATACATATGCAAAATCTCAAAACCCCCAAAAGTTCAATAAAATAGCGATTGACTTTCTTTGTCAAAACTCCAATACACAACCCATGGCGATCCCTATATACATCACCGTCATCACCATCATCGTTCTAACTACAGTACCGGGCTCCGTTATCTCTCTCCGGTTCGATCTCCAATCGGGTCACACCAAATGTATAGCAGAAGATATAAAGAGCAATTCCATGACTGTAGGCAAATACAGTATCGTTAATCCCGATGAGGGTCACCCCTTGCCCCCTTCTCACAATCTCACAGTTAGGGTATGTATGTATACATGTGTATATAATCTTGTAAAGATTATGTCTTGCTAAGCTTCCAAGCAGAATCATTTAATTTAAGGTTTTTGGGGTTTTCAGATATTGGGTTTTTATTAACTTGTTTGCTAATGTTTAATATCCCGTCGGAATCCGTGATTTAGGGCTTTTTGCCAATTTGGTATAGGTGAACCCCAAAATTACGCAACAGGTACATCAGCTGATGTAGCTGATGTGCACACTTTTCGTCAATCCTAATGGTGAATCATTAAAATATTCCCACTTCTTTTTGCCATTAGTAATGACGAAAACTATGAGATATAACATTCCCGCAATTTTTATCGTTGATGTACCGATTGCGTAATTTTGGGCCCTTCTACCAAAAGGGTAAAAAACCCATGATCTAGGTTATGTATGTATATAAGGGCACCTAACACCAATGCTTCTAAATGAGCTGCTAAACTACATTTTAGGGATTAATTTTTGGAGATTAGTGATCCAACTGTTCATCCCAAACACTATTTTCAAGTTTAGTTATCTGTTTGGATATTCTTCAAATCTCAAACTCTAATTTAGAATTTGATTTATAGAGATTAAATTTAGGCATTGGAAATTGATAATCTCACGGAAGAGCCCTTACAAAGATTTCATTTTTCTAGTTGATTAATATAATAATCAATTTTTGGGATTCGGATGTTTGATTTTTTGTTGAGTTGCCTGCTAATTACGTGATATCCCATCATAATATATGATTTAGCATATGTATGTGTATAATCTTATAGCTATTCAATTTTTCTCAGCTGCCAAATGGTGTGAATTGATTTTCAGGTTTTTCGGATATTTGGCTTTCATTAATTTGCCTAATAATTTCTCATTATCTCTTCAGAACCCATGACTTAGAGTATTTATGTATTCATTATCTTATAAAGGTTTCATTTTCGGATATTTGGTTTTTTATTGACTTGCCTACTAATTACATAATATCCAATCTGAAAACATGATTTAGGATATGTATGTATTTATGATCTTGTAAACATATTGCTCAGCTGCCAAATTGAGTAATTTGATTTGGGATTTTTCGATTTTTCCAGGTATCTGAACTTTTATTGACTTGCCTGCTAATTAATTTACTCAATATCACGTCAAACCCAGGATTTATGATATGTATGCATAGTTGTCGTTTAAATATTTCATTTTCTCAGCAGCCAAATAGAGTAATTTAAATTACTAAACTTTTCGGGGTGTTTTCGGATATTTGGGTTTTTGTTGATTGGCGTTCTAAATACTCATTATCTCGTCAAACAGAGTAAATTAATTACCATTTTTTTGGTTTTCGGATGTTAGATTTTTTTCTTACTTGCTGCTAAATCCCATTAAATCCATGATTTATGCTCAATTGTGTGCTTCCATTATTGTTTAATATTGTTTTCAATTCTAATTCTATGTACCAAACAAGCTAATTGAATTCCTAATTATAAACTCTTGCAGTCTCAATCTCACCGTTTGGGTGTGTACTGAATCATATGAAATTTATTATCACTAATAATATTTTCCTTCCCCTCAATCATTACCAGCTGTTAAGTGTATTGTAGGTACTAGTTTTTTGTTTCCAACATCATTGGGTATGTGTAGAAAATGGAACATGAATACCACCATTATCTTTGCACCCAGAGGATATATTCAATTTTTGAGTTTCTGACATTGTATTTGGAACCCAAATTTCAGGAACCTATTTTAAAACGGAAATTTGAAATGTTACGAATTCGTTGGAATTTTGTTGTTTTTGGAGCCAATCTGAGGGAAATGATTTTATGGATTTGTTTTTTTCCCTCTTGTGGAATGATATGATCGTGAGATTTTTGTTGTCTAGACTCTGGAGAACTTGAGTACGCATTCATGTGTAATTTAACCATGAGAATTTGATGGGATCTCGGTAATTAGCAGCCAAATCCGTCTTCGGTTGGATTTTCAAAAGTGTCGAATTCTCCCAACAATTTCCAACATTCCATAAAATTCTGTCAAACATGCTAATTCCCGTGAAATCCTGTATGTAACTCCAATTTCTATGACTTGCCTTTTGGAGCGATAGAAATTTCCAAGGATTTCATCATATTTGAAATTGGTATTTCATGGGATTTAATGTGTTTGAAATGTGTAATTTCACGTAGAAATGAGTTTTGTAGGGAATCAAGGGAAAAAATTTCAACCTTTTGAATCCAATCTAAAATTGGGGAATCTCCTTGGATTTCTCTGCTATTTTCTAGATTTCCATCGACGGTGTTATCTTTTTCCAAATTAATTTCCAATTTCATGTTGCACCCAAAAAATATATAAATGTATAGTTCTTTTTTTTAAAAATAAAATTCCACTTCGTCATGACAGGAAAAATGGGATTCCATTGGTTTCATTCCATTTCCTAATTTATTTAACTACAATAATTAAGGCCCCGTTTGGTTAACATTTCAATTTTCAGTTTTTAAAAGCTAGGGTTTAGGATTTTTTGATAGCTCAGTTTTCTGTGTACGAAAGTTTGTTTGCCAACAACTTTTGAAAATTAATTTTGAAACTATAAAACTGGAAAAAATTTATTAAAAAATTTTAAACCATAATAGGTTTGACTATTTTGTGCAATTTATGTTTTCTATTTTTTATTATACACAGTAAATAAAAAATATATATAATTTTGAAAATATAAAAAAAAGGTAATACTAAGTTGAAGTACCACAAACCATTAAAGATTATATATTAAGATTTAACTTATATTAATCCTTACCCTATCCACAAAACTTTGCAACAAATTATTCATTTTCTAGCTTTAGCTACTTGAATTATCAGAGCGAAATAAACATGCTCGATGTACGCTATTGTTTCATGAAATATTTGTTATCATAATTTATGCTTTTATACAAAAAGTAATTAAATTTTTAGAAATTTTTATGATATCTTAAATTAGGAAAAAAAAAAAAGAAAGAGATAAGACTAGAAGATAATTTAGAATAAATGAGGAAAATTTTATTTTTTAAATATAAAAATAAATCACAATTATCATTCTATAATTTTCATAGAATTTTTTTCTAGTAGGATTCAAGATAAAAAAAAATTAAGTTACAAATATAAATTGAGAATATAAAGTTTAAGTACATTCATTGTTTAAAATATAATCCATCTTTATTTTTTAGCTTAAGCTTAAAAACCTGAAAAGCCAGAAAAATAAATTTTCAGAATTAATCTTGTGAAAAAACTCTGTTTTTAAAAGTTGATTCTTGAAAGCTGACAAACAAGTTTTTAGCTTTTGAAAATAGAAAATTGAAATTAGATGTTAAACAATCAGGGTCTAAGAGTTGGGTTTTTTGGTTAATTTTATGGGGGCCATATTTTCTCAGGTGACGTCTTCGTACGGGAACACCAATCACTATGCCGATCACGTGGAATCAGGACAATTTTCTTTTTTGGCGGTTGAGGCTGGGGATTACATGGCTTGCTTCTGGGCTGTTGATCATATGCCAACAACAACAATCACCGTTGATTTCGAGTGGAAGACTGGTGTGGCTGCTAAGGATTGGGGCAATGTTGCCAAGAAAGGCTCAATCGATGCAAGTCTTTTCCCTTTCAATTATATCATTCTAACGTGATATTGGGGTCTATGTTTCTTTGGTGTTTGAGAAAGTGGCCATTGTTTTGAAATATTTAACCTATCAACACCTAGTTAAATATCTCTGAACTTCAAATTTAATGAGACTGGGTCGTCAAAATCTATTTCAAGTTAGTCTATCTATTTTGTTTATCGGAATGTAGAAAACAAAAAGAGAAAGATCTTTATGGTTGTTGGAGAGTAGATATCTGATTTTTATTATGAGATATGATTCCGAGATTTTAAATATCAAGTACAAACATGAGCTGAGACATATCTTCCTATTTGCACCACATGGTAATATATTTAAAATAGTTTCGCAACTCGTATACATTCAACTTATATTAGGTGTCATCTGTGCACTTAGCCATTTCTGGTGCTCTGAGTTCGAGGTTTGGTAGAGTTTTGTTATGTATAACAGTTTATGGATAAATTTCAGACACTAAATATAAGATCGGAAGTTCATATCTCAGCTACTGCTTTGTTATTAAAAATACTACCTTAGTATCCAATGGAGCTTTACTACAAGGGTCTCTCCCTCCCTCTCTTCTCTGACCTTCTATTGGTTATAGAAAAATGATACTTGTACAGAAAATCATGTAAAGAAACTGTGTAAATACCTGTGTGGTTGGAGATCCTGTGTTCTGATCATTTCCTTGAAAACATAATTAATGTGTGTTCTATCTAACCACATTGTTGTTTGTACAGTTTCGTTACATCTTGTTACATTGTGTTGTTTTCCATAGTTATGTAATCTCGACTAGATTTCAAATTCTTAGTTACTTATTAGTTGTTTTTTCACTTATTTGTTCCCCATATCTTTTTTACTACAGGCCATGGAGTACGAGTTGCAGAGACTACAGGAAATTGTTACATCTATACACGATGAGATGTTTTACCTCCGCGAAAGGTGAATCAGGATAGTTCTTGTGAACCATTTACGCTATGCCATCGTTGGCCCTTTTTTAGTTTTCCGGTTCATGTTAGAATATAGTTTTTACATGTGTCCACGTTTCATTACAGGGAAGAAGAAATGCAGGAGCTTAACAGAACCACGAACTCGAGAATGGCTTGGTTGAGTTTCCTTTCCCTTTTTGTGTGTATGTCGGTTGCTGGCTTGCAGTTATGGCATCTGAAGACTTTTTTCGAAAAAAAGAAGCTTATATAAGTTTTTTCCTTGTGATAAATTAGTAATTTACATGTACAACTTTTTTTTGTGTGTGTAAGGATTGAATGGTATAATATAGCAAGGATAAATCAGGACAGCAGGTGACCCAATTTTGATTTTATAGCTCGGGCGATAAAGCCCTCAGTCAATTTCCAGCGTCTCCATGGTATCGCTGCTACCAATATGGTTGCTATCACATGCCTGGAAAACCAGCGATACCATCACCAGGTGGGTTGCAGTTTTGGTTATTGATCATATAATATTGAAAATATTTTGATTATCCACGTGAAAATGAACGTTATTAACATTTGTGAATGCCACTTCTGGTACAACAAATAGAAGAATAATCAGTTTAATACATCATTTGTTTGTTTTAGTTATAAACATTGCATTATTGTCAATATCTCAATATTTTCATAAACTAAATCTGTCTTGAATGAATCCTTCATTTTGCATCTAGGCAGCATAACAGTATACGTAGTAACTTTTAGGATGATGGCAACAGTGGCGTACTAGCGAGATTTCTCATCTACGGTAGGAAGTGGTATGATATGCATGCAAGATAAAGAGCAGAGAGATTTAAAATGTCAAATCAAATTAAGAGTACAAGGCAACAAATACTAATTGAGAATCGACAAATTGTTCACAAAATTTCATACCATAAGGAATTTGAACTACTTCAAATATAGTATCAGAAAGTAACACTTGTGGAACCTCACAGTAAATGCCATATCAAATATGAAACAGTCGAGTAACTCGTTACTGGCGCTCGGCCATAATAAGTCAATGTAACCGAACAAAACAAATTCATACTAGTTAAATTCCTCTTTTGAAAATTCATGCCAGACCATTTCAAGCTAGAAAACAAATAATACATGAAGAATAATTAGAAAATAAGCAAATCAATGAATTCTATAAGGTTGTAGAATTTTTGGGACCTAAAAAGGCATATCAAGGCAAGCGTGGACTCCTTTTATATGTTATGAAGTGAAGATGTGCCAATGATGATCTGATGATATTGATTCTTTAATCTTTTCAAGCCTCTTTATAATTTCCAAAAATGAGGGTCTTTTGTTCATGTCTGCAGCCCAACACTGAACCGTTAACCTATAAAAATCAAACAAACAACAAAAATCAAAATCAAATAGTAAAATATTACTTCCACTGCCGCTCAAACAAAGATGCGTGTCTCAGAAATGGAGACTGATACCGTACAGGAACGAAACATTTTACTATTTGATTTTGAATATTAGAGAAATGGGAAGCAACGATATTAGTTTGCTATATTAAGAAAATATTATTTTTATATTAAAATAAAATTACTTTTAGTATTACTACAGATAATACTATACTAATATTTAAAAGGGATTAAACATGATTTTTTCAGAAGAAAATTTTTCGGAAGCAGGTTCCAACGAGTTTGGAAAGTGAAGTGCTTCCGTATTGGACACATGTTTCTGAGGAAACAGTTTCCCATGTCTGATAAATTTTTTCAGGTAACTATGCTCTCAAATGCAAATCAATGTTCCCAGCACTGCAAGGAAATGGGGAAGCAGAGATTTATTCGATTTCAGCTTCATTTTGTAAAGGCGAAAACTCTTCTCCATGTTTTTTTTGAAAAGAAATAGTTAGTTTTCAAGTTCATAATGTCTAGCAAAAACAAATACAATTCTTTCCGTTTTTCGAAAAGAAATACTTTAGTTTTCTTGTTCATAAAGTCTAGTTAGTACTTCTGAACTAATGAACAAACATGACAAATAGAAAATAGTAACAGATCTAAAAGTGTGCCTCATGTATAAGATACCATGCAATGAGATCAAATCTGAAATAAAAAAAGAAAATGGACCTACTCTTTTAATTCTGGAATAAAACCTTTAGCTTTAAACATGGGCCTGTGTCCTTCTGCAACATATTTGGCAGCTTCATAAGGCTCATAGTGAGACATCGGAGGATCACCCTCGAGCATCTGCAACGTCAATGAAAATCTTACAGAATTAGTGTGTTTTATTTTATTTTTTGCAGATCTTAGCTTCTTAAAATCTTACAGGAGTACAGGTTACCTCGTACAGTATCATAGCAAAAGAGAATACATCGACCTTCTTATCATATTTCCGATGCTTGAAAACTTCAGGAGCCATGTATCGATCTTTTATTTCATTGAATGGAAAAAAAAAATTAATTAGCTACACAGTATAAAATAGGAATATCCAAACCCGAATATCTGTTTAAGCAACACCTACAGCTCCCCGTTTCTCCGGTCATTTTGTAAACATCATGAGAATTTTGAACTTTGATGAGCTTGCTAAGTCCAAAGTCCCCAACTTTTAAATGGTCTGCACTGGAGTTGACAAGAAGAACATTCCTAAAAAATTCACCACATTCAACCAACACAAAATGAAAAACACTACTCAAGGCAGAAAAGAAATCACAGCACTAATGAGCTTATATATGCAATCAGTTGCGAAAGAGGAAAACTCACCTTGGCTTCAGGTCTCTATGAATTATGACATTTGGTTCATTGTGAAGATAAGCCATGCCTCTGCATAAATAAGAAGAATGAAACCAAGTTTAGCATGACATTTGGATTTAATGCTGCTATAAAAATCGCCAATGATCAATTCGGAAAACTACACCCAAAAAAAAAAAAAAAAAAAAAAAAAAAAAAAAAAAAAAAAAAAAAAAGATTTCTGGATTGATATAACTCTGCTTATATTGATTTTCCTAAAAAAGCAATGATTAACGCACTGCAAATGAGGAAAACAAAAGGATCTCATTCACATAAGAAACAAGGCTTCACCATATATAAAGATGTCCAGGCACGTTTACAATTAACGGCTCACTGATCATCCCTCTTACTTTCTCTCTCCTTTTCTTTTCTTTCTGGGAGACGGATCATGCGGCAAATTTCGGAGGATTTTGCTTTTTTGGGAATGGAAATATAAGGTTCGATGACTTATTTCTTTTCTCTATCTAAATAGAAAACATAGAGTACACTCTTATCAATTCATCCTGTTTTCGTTCTTTAGATAAATCTTAATCATGCCATCATATCATCGAGGATGATTATATATACGGTGGTTGCCCGTTTGATTCAGCAAAATATTGCGAAGGACCAAAAAGGATAAGGCTATTTTTCAATTTACCCAGCTGATACAGATTTGCAAAGTTGAAGTACCTGGCAATGTCCAATGCAAATGTAAGAGCAGTTGACGGACTAAGAGCACCTTTTTCCTTAAGATATTGATGAAGGTCACCCTGAAATAGATATTGAAACACAAAGTTCTTTAGATAAGTAAATTCATTTTACGATAGAGAAGAAAAAAGATTTAGATATTAAATAAAGAACAATACTATGCATCCATTACCCCTCGTAAATACTCGGTAATCAGCATCAAGGGCTTTCTTTCGGTTACAGCTCCAAGAAACTGAACTATATTAGGGTGGCGAAGCTTCACTAGCAAGTTCACCTCGTGCCTAAAGTCCTGACTGAACCAGAAAAAATAAAATAAGAAACAATTCATAAGAAATAAACAAAGATGTGACATACAGAATATTTAAGAGAGAAGGAAACTGTAATGATCCCACATCCATAATGTAAACTATTGGTCAGTTGTTTATATCCCTAGGGTTCCTCCCTCCAATAGCTAGCTTTTAGGGTTATTTCTCCTTAGGCAAGTTACAGTGGTATCCTAGCCACTCACCATGTCTCCACACTCCAACGTGTGTGTCACAGGATGCCGGCAGTGCAGCGTCTAGCGTCCAGGGGACTAGCCTGCTAGTGCAAAGTCTGCCCACAAGCACAGTCATAGGGATGATGCCAGTCTAGCCGGGACTAGTACATAGT
>MKEJ01029448.1:0-10446 GCA_001753735.1 Embelia ribes
CTAATTTTCTTGTCTTGTATGCTCCCATCCTTGTTTTAGGTGCGAAAATCAAGAACTATGTTCATTTTAAGTTGTACGGTATATAAAGACCTATTCAATTCTGAAAATTTTGAAATATAGAAAAACCTTTTGAAATTTGGCTTCAATCTCATGAGTGAAACTATAGGAATTCAAATTTTCATTTTAGAATAGAGTGTAGTGTTGGGTGAATATTGACATTTAATTTCCTAACTGGCTTACACTTTCCTTCCTTCGAATTTTGGGGATATATTCGATAGTCAAGTTGCAAGGATAATTCCCGTTAGATGTAAATTTATCAGGTTTGAGTGAAAGTGATTCTTACTTGAACAAATTTTCCAACATGTAGCCAAATTTTTGAATTTTTCATTTTAATCAACTCTTGTTGTTACTGTTTAAATGGTACACGTCTGTCATTCGAATGGCTATACCATTCGAACGGTATATATATTCAAATAGCTATCTTTATATAATTACAATTTTGTCTATTTTAAAATAGAATAGACGTAGACTTGGTCTCTTGCTCCGACGATTTTTCTCTCCTTTCTCTTCCATCCAAAAATCTTGCTACAAATCTCACTTTCTTCCTCTCTAATCAACTCTCTCCTAAAATATCAACGAACATCAATCCCACTATTTTTACTTTGATTCAAACGCGGGATGTATAAATTAGGGATTTTTGGTAAAAGTTGGAAAAGCTAGGGTTTAGATTGATTCCTCTTATTCCTCTTTGATCATCCTATTGAATTAATTTTCATTTTGATTGACAAATCAAACACTTAGGGTTTGAGGTCAAAATTTGAGAAATGTAAATTTCTTCAAATTTGATGAATTTATGTTAGTAAATTGGCCTAAAATTCGTTTTAATTTGCAAATTTATTGACGTTGGGCTTGTATTGTCTAATTGAATTGCCAATTGAAAATGTTGAGAAAAATTGTGTTTAAAAATATGGCGCATGGTAGTAGGCCTAATATAGTCGGAGATGGGAGTGATGCTCCTCTTGATCGCGATTATATAGGGGATAGACATATGCCATTCAAACACCAGTATTTCAACCGTTATCGCCATCGGGATACGGAATATGATAGGACAAATATTAATACCACGAATAGAGTGTGAGATGAAAGATTATAATTGCAGCAAAAAATGGCTAGACAAGGTTATTTACTTACCCCGGGATAGCAGCGAGCAAAATTGTACCAAAATTTTATACTAGTATGAGTGTGTTAGGGAAGTAGACACAAGGATATCGGCAGAGATTATTGTTGAATTCTTTAGTATTCTGATGATTGATATTCCCTGCCCAAAGATTGATAGTAATTTTATTGTGGCTGAGGTGTTGAGGCCATGCTTAGACCCAAAGAAGATGGATGTAGATTTTCTAAAGTTGGAATATGTACTACTAGCCAAGATGGTGAGTAAGAACATTGTTCCTACTATCCGATATTTACATGTAATTGAGGATGTATGACATCTTCTATACCTGCTTGGTACAGAAACCCCATTTGATTTTCTGCAGTGTATATTTCAGTCTATAGTTGATTTTCGTAAGTTGAACAGTTCGCAGATTAGCCTTCCCTTTGGTGTTTTCATTACTAAGTACCTGCGAAGCAAGGGCATTGTTAACCCTAATGATGATATGACTTGGGCTGAGTCTAAGAGTCCAATCATAAAGGAGGTTGTATTCAGTATTAGAGGTCATAGGCATGAGTAGGCTAGTACACCTAGGGGTAGGAGGAAGAGGACTCAGACTATTGGGTAGGTTGAAGATGTTGAGGGTGTTGTTGTTGTGGGTGATGCTGATAAGCTTGGAAAGCTTTATGGCATAGTTGGGAGCATAGTTCATAGATATCTGACCTTATTGATGAGGTCAAGTAGACTAGGGATATGATGTATGGACTTGACCAACTAGTTAGAGGTTATTTTGTAAGGAGTGACCCAGACTATTATCAAGATTTCTAGTATAGGCCACCTTAGGAGTGAAGAGAGGGTGTGTCTTTAAAGTTTAGGCAATTATAGTCTATTGTTTGTTTATGTATCTTTGTAGCCTAATGCTCATCTTATTTCTTCATTTCCTTTATTCCATAGTTTTTCTTTAAGACTATTTTTTTTTATTTGAAACTCTAGTATGCTTCGGGCTTTTGTAGTAGGTTTTTTTGTTTTGTTTATTTTGAATTGGGACCTGGGGCCATTTGGATGTTATTTTGTAGCCATATGCTTTATTGAAATATCAATTATGGTTGTTTCTTGTATTATATATTTGTGTTTTCTTCTCTTTATCATATTATCTTGTTGATATATCATATTAATTTTTTAATCATAGTTCCTGCAAAATAGTTATTTTACAGGTTTTATTGACCATTGTGCCTTATTATTAATATTTAGAATACTTGCTCAGTTGGTATATTCTTTCTTTCCCTTTTACATTACGAGCTTCATTATGGTATTTCTATTTGTCTTACTATTGTCACATTCATATTGTCTCTCCCCAAACCCCGATGACCTGGGGAACGTAAGTGTTTTTCCTTTTTAAACAAAAGAAAAAGAAAAATCTCTTAATTGAATTTTTGGTATTTCCAGCCTAAATTGCCTAAAAAGAGAAAACATAAAACAGAAACAATTAAAAAAAAAACCCTCCAAATCTCCGCAATGGCTTCCAAAGTGTGAAGTTCCTTTAGGCCCGACAAAGTAAACTCATTCTACGAACAAATAATTGTCTTGGCTCTTCCTTCGATAGGATTGGCTCTAAAGCTCTGATTTGGACTTTGAGTTCTTCTTCTTCAAATTCGCTCCAGTTCCTTTCCACCAATTTTTTACCCGGTTTGATAACTCAAACGCTTGTCTTTTCAGTGTAGTCCCAGTCTCAGCGACTTTCTTTGAAATCTGTTTTTTCCAATCATTCTTCGTGCTCTCCTTCGCCCTTAGAACTTTTCCCTGCAAGTAAGTTTCCATGATTAACATTCTTCAACTTACTCTAATAAGGCCAAGGGTTCAGATTCTTACATTATTGCTTTTTTTAAAATCCACCTGTCAAAAGTGCTTTTGAAACCTGTTTCTATAACTCGGAGACATTATGGTGTTTGGGAAATAATTAGTTAGATAAAAAATCTCTTTATTGGAAAAGATAAGACAAGTATGTATTAGAAATATTAGTTTTGCTGCCTTTTGTTTTACCAGACACCACCATCTTTTCATTTGTACTGATTTTCAAGGGGTACTTTTTCCTTCTTTCCCTTTTTTCATGAGCAGGGGGTGCTTAAACGAACTTTTCCAACGGTTTTTTTTTTTTTTTTTTTTTTGGGGTGGGTGGGAGCTTAAAGTGCATAAAAAAGATTTACACTGAAAAAAGAGATATCAATCGGATTTTTTCAAATTATGAGGGGCTATAGCAAACTCCTGCCAAACTCACAGGTCCGGCCCGAGCAATGGCTTTGGTTGGTGAAACAAAACGCAATTGTTTTTCAAAAGAGTTTGATGCCCTAAAAAGCTGCTTCTGCTTCAAATTATTTTCTTCAGTTTCTATAAATTTCTATGAAACTATCAAGAAAAATAACATAAGTACTAAATACCAACTAGCAAGTTTGAAGCAGTAACTTTTAGAAGCAGCTTAAAAGCAATTTTCAAGAAACACCAATGCCAAACTCAGCCAATATAAGAGCTCTAATAAAAGCTACTGTTGGTACCAGTTTTGAAGGGAAGTCAGCCTCTTCATCATCATCATATTCATCTGCATCTTCATCACCAAAATTATTTTTCATCAAATCTTCCCTCGAGAACATCTTCATACCGGGTGCTCCTGGCATTCCCTGAATCCTCAACCAAAAGAAAACTCTCTCTTAAAGTCAATATAAAAGGCGAACATGTATTAACGATATTTGTCTAGCATAGGGCCAATTACCTCCATGGATTTCATAAGCTTCTCCATTTCAGCTTCTTTTGATGACTTCGGAACAAAGGGTTCTCCGGGAGTTCTATCCTGAGGAAAAAAATGCTCAAGGGATTGGTAAAATATATATTTTTGATCATTACAGAGCAGAGCCAGGAACCTATCAATAAAACATAAACTTGTAACCTCATCGCAGTGAAATTATTTAGGTTGTTTAAGAGAATTCAGATAACTTGAGTATCTTGTATTTTGATACAAAATCTCCAATCCAATGGGTCAATTCCCTATCTGAATCTTTGTTAATACTTATTATATATATGGACAACCCAGTACACAAAGCTCCCACATTATGGGGTCTGGGTAAGAAGTTAATAGATGTTGATTAATGAGACAAAACTAAGGAGATAATCAAAAAACCAAGCTTGGAAACTGTGATGCCCTTGATCTTGATATAGGTAAGGTGTCAAGAAAATGTATGAAATTTGGGGTGGATTTTACAAATTGAATATTTAAGGATTTTACATCAGTTGCATGCTTATTGTATTGAGAAAAAAAAAAATAATAGTTGATCCCAATGCAATTATGAGCAAGTTATGGTATACGAAAAAGCTAGATATATACGAGAATGATAAGGCGGTCACCTTAGGCACTGGCGGTGGCTTGGTACTGCATGATTTAGTAAGGTCCTTACATAGAAATTTCGTCAATGAATCAATCTGAGGCTTATTGTTGTATAAATATTCCGCAACATCAGTATCAGAGTACCCCATAACCTGCGATAGTTCAGAGTCGAAATAAGCCTTACTAGACATGGACCAATTTCACTTGATATTTCCCTCAAGGAAATTAAGATAGATTGAAAATGCCAGAGAATATTAGTTAGTGCGAAACGAGGCATAGTCGTAGCCTAAGGGATGCTTTGTTGTCGCTTGCGACATTAAGCAGGTAGTTTTCAAAAATTGCATGCTATATCGGAAAAAAATAAATTAAAAAACACCAAGTGCAGAGTATAGTAATACCGAACGATTGTAACAAGGAAAAAAGAATACATATAGTACAAAAAATGCTCTCGAAAAAAAAAGTGCGAAGGAATCAATAACTCTGACCTCTTCACAAGCACGTTCAATCGTTTTACACTCTGAATTACATTGACCTTCAGAGTCCTGTTCCACGAGCTGAAAGTGGACAGATTCGAGAACTATTAGTAAACAAATGAAGTCCGCTTATTGCATATCGATCAATTTCACAAAAGCTAAAAACTTACCTCTAATTTATCTCCTTGTTCCACTATATCAATTTTTAGAACCCAATCTGCTTCCAGCTTCTTCAAGTTGCAAATATTTTCTGCTATTTCAATGACTTGAAACTCTGAGATCTGTAATAACAAAAAAGGACATCATAGTCGAAAAGCCGTCAACTCGTGATACAAATGCACCCAAAAGATAAGAAAATAAGTACTTTTTTTTCCAAAAAAAAAAAAGAAAGAAAAATCTTTTAGTTTAATTAACACTATAGGAATGGACACCCATAAGCAAATTCATATACAGTTTTCTTTATCATTTTAACCCTAGTGAAATGATTAGTGTATAACTACAGTTAGTTTGTGAGTTAAATTTATAAAAAGGTAGGTTTGAAACGACTAATGTACCACGATCATGATTTGAGATCCTCTTTTTGTATGCACTCAAATTAAAAATTAGATTTATAGGATTGTATAAATATAATCAACATTTATGTGTACGACGGATATTGCCTTCATAATTAATCTGGAAAATCCTCATTGCACTTCAAATCCATAGTCTAAATGTGACATAAGACACTCCCACCAGTCGCTCTATAGATGAATTTATCCTAACTTTTTTAGGGATTGATTTTAGGAGATGCTCATAGCCTCATAGCAGTGTATTGAACATTATTCAATATATATATATATATGGACAACCCAACTGTTTCTGGCATAGCAGGATATGGGAAAGTCTGATATACATAGTTCTAGAGAGACAGTTGTTTCCGGGGTAGCCTTGAAGTCGCAATGGAGATGTGCATGCCTTAACCTATCGAATATTCAAGTTTAGATCATCCTATATATCCCACAAATAAAAACACAAATCCATAATAATGAGCAGTACCACCCACAAACTTAATCACACATTAGGGTTTGTTTGGGGACAGCTTTTAAGCTCAAGTTTTCTGAATTTTCTGCTTAAAAATTGGTGTGCAGTTGGTTCATCAACTTTTAAGCTCAGGTGTTTTGCTATTTAAACTGAATAAGCTAGAAACTTTAAGCAGTTTTTTCCATGAACATGAAAAAGCCAGATTTTTTTGCCTAAAAGCTGCAAACAAACAAACACAAGTGGAAAAACATACTAGAATAACAAATTCCCCACTTCTACATCAAACTCATAAAATGGATAAAATTGGAAACGAACCCAGATAATAAAATTACCTTTTTGGGTGAAATCTGGGCTTGTTTGGCTTGAACTTGTAGATAAAGCTGGTGGGCGAGCTTCTCACATACTTGGCACTTGATGTACGATATATCCTCTTTTCTAGCAACTCCGGCTGGTTTTTTAGCACATTGTGATATAGATACATATGAAAATATAATCAGTAATGAGAAAATTAACATAATAAACCGCCTTAATTCAGCCATTATTCTATATGATTGTTGTGTATAGATTGGAGGAGAAGAAAGTAGCTTGTTGATTATGGGAAGACTGTTTTGTATATGTGAGACTTGAGGCGGCGTCGTTTTAATATGATGATGGTGGTGACGTGTTTGCTTGTTTCTTATTGGCTGGTCAAAAGCCACGTCAGGTGGGGCCAATTTTTCCAGCCAGATTTTATACTCGTACTTAATTGGTTTGTATATCACAATTTAAAACAAATTTAAATAAGATATATTTGGATTTGATTAGGATTGGATTAAAAATATATTTGATTAGATTTGAATATAATTCTAAATATAATAATTAGTTTTTTATTCGAATTGGATTTGTTTGACATTATTCATAATATGTAAGGGTTTAGTAGCTTTCTCTTGTTAAAATTACTAAATAAATTTATATTGTATTGAAAATTGAAATGAGTTTTAAGGGTAGGGATGCTAAGTAATGTTGTGGATTTAATGAGGTGTTGGAATGCAGATTTAACGAGATGTTGTGACGTTATTTATATATCACTATTTAAAAGAAATTTCAGTAACAACTAACAAGACTCAAACCTAAATTTTATTCGACGAAAGTGGTTGATCCTTGTTCAAATTGATCTGAAATATAAAAAATAAAAATGAAGTTTCTTTATTCCTTCATGTACCCATGAAAGGAGCCACATTTAGTCAAGGGGAGTCAATTGTCCCTCTTGGTTCGGCACAAAAATTATAAAAATATATTTAAATAAATATACATAAATAAAAAATGGTATATATAAAATTCTCGTGCACCTTCGAAAGTAAAACTAGTAGTATGGTGAGATGGCCGCCAACAGGCCTCAGTAGTAAGTAGGTTGTGAGTTTAATCTTTTTTAGCTTTTTTTCTCTTTCAAATTTTAGTTAATTAGAATTAAAATTATTCTTCAAATTGATATTTGGGCTAATTTTCAATAAATNNTAATTTTAAATTAAATAACAAAAATAAAAAATAAATTCCCATGAAACTTAAATAAATTCCCATGAAACCAAAATATACAATTGGTGGTAATCAGTCATTACCAAGAGAAAGATACGAGGGTAACGAAGCTTATGGAATTTGAAATTCAGCTTGTTTAAACGTGGGCCATTGGATAAATTCCCAAGACCCAAAATAAATTATTTTGATTTCTTATCATTATGATTTGCTATTGTGAAGGTTTGAAGAATAAGTTACAAATATTTGAGAGCAGGTGTAGAATTTAAATTTGAGCTTTATCAATTTTGGAAAATTTAGTCAGGAGTCATAATAAGAACATTAAGGTTAAAGATACTAAAAGCCCACACTTTCCACACAAGTTGGCCCCTAATGTTTTCATAATACTCGATAAAACAAATAAAAAAATATGCATACATAAAGAAAAATACAGCGATTGTAGCACAGGCAAAAAGAATTTCATTCGCAATCCGTTGCCAGAGCCACTAGATACATAAAATTTAGGCAACAGCAAATGTGTACCATCATGAAAAGGCAACAGAATTAAAAATAGATATACATATGATAATACATGGTCGATCATGAGCTTTGAGAAGGTTAATCTAACATCATAGGATCAGACTGTGATATTGACGGAAGTAGCCAACTAAAGAAGCCGAGCTTTGTTTCACCTTTGAGTCTTTGGGATGAATACTCTACCAATATATTCCATAGTTCTCCAACCATCCACTCATGCGACAGAATCCACTGTGTAACCTGCTTACACAATGTTTAAAAGTTTCCGATTCAGGATAAAAAATTGTACTAACTAATAAAGGGTATGGGTCTTTAAAACATATCTGGTAATGTCTTCAAATCCAGACGTCCTATATATTCTTCATTTTTCTTGTTTATTTACTTTGTTATTATCCCATGGGATGCAAAAAATGCACCCTGGAATTTAAGGTCGCATGGATGAATTTATTTCTTCTTCCTCCCATTCCAACATTACCTACCGCATGCAAGGACAGGGAAGGACGATTTGTTGGACAAACAGAGATGGAAAAGAAAAATATCATTTTAGTTGGCTACATTTCCCCATGGATAGTTTTCATGTAAGATACTTTTCCAAGACAGAAATCCTTGAGCCGAGCATAGCACATGGGAAATATAAATGCACATCAATAAATCAAAATTTGTTTCTGGGTAAGGTTGATGCTGAGTGGTTATCCGTCTTTATTTTTCTTTTTGTGCTAATATTTGACTGCTTCGAGAGCAAAAGAGTTGCTTAAAAAATTTTCAAAGAAAGATTGTCATCTATCACAATAACCAAGTCCCTTTCCAATAAAATAGCTATGGTAAAGGCAACATTCGCAACTTCAAATGAGTAAATACTTAAAGCCATGGCCTATACATGGAAAAAAATGACTTCTTCAAATATCAAACAAATAAATTTGGTAGCACTGGCTTAATTAAAAAACTCTTCTGCAGGGTCATGCCTGGGGCTTATTTACCAATAAATAAAATTGCTTAATCAACACATGAAATAAAGCATTCAGAAGTTCACAAAATTGACAAAGGGAGAAACAAGAACCTCATCAAGACTCTGCAATGCCTTCAGGCCAAACATATAGTATGAAATGAAAGGTCGTCTAGCCTGAACAAAAAGAACACCACATAAGTTAAAAGCCAGAGAAAAACAGTACAAGGTGAACCAAGATAGTCAAAATGTTGAGACATGGCCACAAGATTACAAAGAAGAAGAGTGGTGATAAGGATGGTTTACAAAATAGTTTATTCCGGGAGCCAGAAATGCTTTGCCAATTCCATTACATGACCCAATCATAGCACTTGCAGAGAACGGCATACAACAATGTTAAAAGTGTAGTCAACACCTTTCAATCCATCAAGCTATATAGAAATTACAAACAGTAATGCAAACTACAAACCACTTATAAAAATATAGATGAAAACTAGAATCGAACTTGATCAAGCTATGCATGCACGAAACCAGATGTCCAACATCCAATTAGTACACAAAAATAAACACAATGAATCATATTTTAACATTCTTAAAAGTCTTTTCTTCGTAAGTAAACCATTTCATAGAATCTTACTAAACCAAAAAAAACAATAGAATATAACTTTCTCTTGTAAATGCCCAGATTTACAAACCTCAGCTGAATCTTTAGGTCAATTATGAGAATGAGTATTGTACAAAAGAATTAACAATATAAAAAGTATGGTCCGCATACATTCCACTGCTTTCACCCTTAAAACCAGTGAAAATGATATACAATAATAGAAGCTAGAATTTCAGAAAACATGACCAAACACACACTGATTTACTAGATCTTCAACCATGTAACAAATGAACGTCATTGCTGCTCATGTGATTTAGATCCTCTTTTTTACCCATCCAATAGCTTAACTGCAATTCAGTAATCATAAATGTTCCCTCACACAACCAGTTAGCAGTCTTTATTCTCCCTCCAATGAGTTTGGAATTGCCAACTCTGTGAAACCATATTTTATCTATCTATATGCATAGCAACACCTTAATGAACAGTTTCTAAATAGGACATAAACTTGAACTCCAATTTATCTTTCCTGGTTGAAAATCGTTATGGAATTTTTTGCAATCTGAAAATCTCAAATTCTTTCCAACAAAAATATGTTCATCAGCTAAAAGTAAGTCATGATGATTTAAAACCATAACTGTGAAAGCACCTCTCATTTTAGGTGTGTATGCTGAAGTCTGCAAATGAACTCTGCTGACAAGATAATCTGAGGGTATACAACTCAGTTTTAAATACCAAATAAAATCTAAAGAAAAACAAAGACCTACGTACATTATATTTCATTTTGGAAGAGTTATAAAGTTAATAAAAGAAAAAAAAAAAAAAAAAAAAAAAAAAAAATATAAATATTTTTAAAAA
>MKEJ01029453.1:0-13827 GCA_001753735.1 Embelia ribes
CGCCCACACACGCTCGCCCACGCACAGCTGGGGTGCTACAATTAAACCAGTAATCATGGCAAAATCCTTTATGCCAAACTTCAACTCTCTATTTACAAAAAAAGTTATCCGACTTGAATTGCTACCCATTTTCCTAAGTAGCATTTCATAAATTAAGGTATCAGATAACTGTGAAGTTGGAACAAAAATCAGGTGCTTGAACTGGGTATCTTTAAGCTTATCAAGCAACTGCATCTCTTTAAATTTCAAAATCAGTTTTTCAATACTTTTTCTCCATGTTACACTACCAGAGTAGTGATCTTCAATAGGTACAATCAATTTTTTTTTACGCCATCTACAAAAAGACACCAAAAAGCACACACACAAAAAAAAAATGTCTCGAAATGTCGCGAAGTTTCGCTACATTTCAAAAATGACAACAAATGTCATGAAATGTAACGGAAGGTCACGAAAGGTCGCGAATCCTCACGAATCTTAGTAATATCCAATCACAGTAATGAAAACAAACTCTAAAATCAAAATCAAAATGGCCAAACAAAAAGGGTTAAACACAATAATCAATACCTTGTAATCAATACACAATAATATCCAAGCACGAGCAGATCAATAGAAGATCATGAACATATCACAAAGAAAATCAGCAACCCTAGAAATCAATTGGTCTGAGAGAGAGAGAGAGAGAGAGAGAGAGACTGGAGTATGAGAAATTGAATGATTGGTTTCTGAGAGAGAGATTGGGATGTGAGAGTTTAGTGAGAGAGAGAGTGAGAGTAACGTTTTTTGGGAAAGTGGGATAGAAAGTAGGGCAGTTTAAAGGTTGAGAATATTTTGATTTTTTTGCGTGAAAAAATTATATTTTTACAGCTATTATTACTTTGTAACATTCGGTCCTTCTCTCTCTAGGGAAGGTTTTATCTAGCACCTTGCAAGTATTTTCTCCATTGCCTTTACAGGGGAGAGGGGAGAGTTACGTTTCCTCTATCACGCTTTTTCCAAGCTATAATACCTACCTTTCTACCATACTTTGAGCCTTTCCTATATCATGTAAGGTCAGGAGGAGGAAGAAGGAGAGGATCGAAGGGAGTCCGTACTGGTACTAAGATTAGAGAAATTCAAACTTATTGATGAAGAAGAACAAGTGGTGGAGATCAATCACGAAGATTTCAAGGTCACAGAGGAAGAATGTAAAAAAAGCTTAATTGGGAGAATTGTCTCGGTTAAGATTCCTAATCTAAATGGTCTGTGCAGTACAATGGAAATAGTTTGGGGTACTTGAAAGGACTCAAGGTGGTCAAGATGAGAGAGAGCATATATCAGTTCGTGTTCAAAGAGGAAAAGGATATTTTAAAGGTATTGAATGACACTCCTTGGTTTTTCAATAGTTGTTTTTTTATCCTAAAGAGATGGAGACTTGACTTTCAAATTAACCCCGGTAACTCCCAAACGTCCATGATATGGGTGTAAATTTGGGGCATTCCAATCCAATGTATTCCAAAAGAAGTAGGGCATAAAATTGGAATGCGAATCGGAGATGTTGAAGAGGTAGTTATTCTTCTATGGGGAACCACAGAAGGGGGATATATTCGGGTCAAAGTTCAAATTGATGTCAACAAACCACTAAAGAGAGGATTAAAGGTGAAAATGGGAAATTGTGATACATCCTAGGTGGAATTTAGATGTAAAAGGCTCCCCATATTTTGCAAATACTGTGGTATCATGGGTGATGAGGATAGAAATTGCAAGAAGAAGAATAGAGAGACAGACGAAGGGCAAAGGAAAGAAGATCAATATGGGGATTTGATGCAAGCTTCGTATACTAAAACTAGCAGAGGAAGAAGAAGCAATTGGAACAAGGGAGAAAGGAGAAGTTCATCATTGGAATCAAAGTCGGAGACCAATTCTGGTACCGGAGATAGTAGGGAAACTTCCATAAGGAAAGATTCGAAACTAAGAAGAAATAGATCTGATGGAGAGAACTCTCGCAAAGAATATGCTCGTTGATGAGATTTAAACGCAGAAGATATATCCCAAATACAGAAGCAGAAGGAAAAAAAATCTGACTTTAACTTCCATAATCTAAAAATGGGCAAGTCAAATGTGGTCAATGACATAAGGATACAAGAGCAATGTATTAGAATCCAAAAGAAACTAAGGGTACTAATTGGGTTGAGAATAAAGCTAATGTAATGCCCAACCAATAAAAAGGCCTGAGCCTTATTAAAATCCAGTTAATGGATAAACCCGACCCGGTAGTATCTACAAGGAACAAAAAGAACAATATAGAGTTATCAGTAGGCAGTGATAAATAACATATACCATTTGGATTGAGAGATGAATTTGAAGACACTCAAAATCTGCAAGTGCTCCCTTCAATTCAAAATTCCACATCCAAATATGATGAAGAGATGAGAAAAGAAAGTAGAAGTGGACAGAAACAAAAAGAATTTAAAAAAATTGGTAAAGGAGAAAGAAACATTTCCAATCAGGCTAAAGAAGGGGCTATTGAAATGAGTTGTGGAAAAAGAAAGTATGGAGAAACGGAGACTAAAGAAGATGAAAATTATCCTAGAGAAACCTCAAAGGTTGATGATATAATGGAAGAAGATGTTGAGCAACTCATAATATTGGAGGAGAAGTTAATTCCAAAAAACAAAAAATGGTTGTGGTAACCAGCCAATAATGGCCCCAAATTGATAAATGAAGCTCATTTCTTGGAACTATCAAGGCTTGAGGAAAGCTCGAATAGTCAATCAATTAAAGGACTTCTACAAAGTCCATTCTACCCAACTGGTTTTTCTAAGCGAAACAAAAAATAAGAAAAAAATAATTGAGCAGACTCGACACAAATTAGATATGCCCAATTCTTTTGTTATTGATCATATTAATACTACTAGTAGTTTATGTGTCTTTTAGTTGAAAGAAATTGAAATCGACGTGATGTTTTCGAGCTGGTTCTTTATCGAATTACTAATAAAAAATCATGTTACTGGTTATACTTGGCAATTGTTTAATGTGTACGCTAACTCTAATGATGACAATAGAAAGGCTCAATGGAGGATACTAAAAAATAGTATAAGACATTGTAATTCAGATTAGATTCTTTGGGATGATTTGAATGATATGACAGATGCAGAAAAGAAGCGAGGGGGCAGGAGCAGACCTGAGTGGTCTATGAGGGCCTTTCGAAACTCCATCGCTGATATTGATGTTATAGATCTTGGGTATAATGGATACCCTTTTACTTGACAAAATAAAAGAGAAGGACGCGCTTTTGTTAAGGAAAGGCTTGATAGGGTAATATGTTCTTTGAACTGGGGTGCTGAATATACAAATGCTCAGGTTCAACATTTGCCTTCTATTGGCTTTGACCATATGGCCTTATTATTAAGTACTGATAGAGATAATATATTCTAAAGAAGTAGATTCCATTTTGATGCGAGATGGATAACATGCGAGGAAAGTAAAAAAGTTGTAGAACGGGGATGGAGAAAACCAGTGAACGGCTTAAATATGTATATGTGCTAGAGGAAAATCAAGAGGTGCAAATCAGAGCTAATCCGATGGTCGAAATATCGCAACAGAAATTTTGGACATTAGACCAAAAGAATTAGGGGAGCAAATTAAAGACTTGTATGAGAATAATGTTGTGGGAAAGGATGACCAATTACAATGTTTGGAGATAGAACTAGAAAAAGCTTGGGAAGAAGAAGAAGTTTACTGGTAACAAAAAGCTAGAATTGATTAGTTGCTAGTAAGGGATCGAAATACCAAGTATTTTCATGCAAGGATGAAGGAAAGGAGAAGCCAAAACTTGATTCCAAGGATTGAGCTAGTCGATGGGTCATAGAGTAATGATGAGAAAATAGTTTCTCAAAGGTTTGTGGAATACTACAATAACTTGTTCAAAGCTGTTAGCGAGAGAGATATACAAAGCCAAGACTTCAATATCCTCAAAAAGGTTTCATTTAGCATGAACAAGTGCTTATATAGGACAATTGCAAAAAAAGAGGTTAAAAAGGTGGCTTTGATATTAACCTCTCGAAAGCTCCTGGTTCGAATTGGATGACGACTCTATTTTTCCAAAATTATTAGCAGATCATAGGGAAAGATATTATTAAAGCAGTAAAAAGTTTTTTCTATTCGGGGCGAATGCTTCAAAGCATAAATCATACGTTACTTGTCCTTATTCCTAAAGTTAAAGTGCCCACTTCCCCGGCGTAATACATGCCTATTATCTTATGTAATGTAATTTACAAGATCATTGCAAAAATTTTGGCAAAAAGACTACAAAAAGTCCTTTCGTACGTGATTAATGAACACCAAACTGCATTTGTCAATGAGAGACATACAATCGATAACGTCTTAATTGCCTAAGAGTATATCCACTGGATAAAGCAGAGGAGAATTGATAAAATGAAATATTTGGCTCTTAAACTTGATGTTTTGAAGAGTCGATTGGAGATTTCTGGAATGCGTAATAAAGCAGCTTGGTTTTGCTAGAAAAATCATAAATTGGATTATGTAATGCATTACTACAGTCTCGTATTCGATTTTATTAATGGAAAGCACGTGGTTTGTAAGAGACCGGAAAGAGGAATTCGATAAGGAGGTCCATTGTCCCCATATCTCTTTGTTATATATACCGAATCATTTTCAAGTATGCTACAAAAGGTACAAACCTCGGGGGATATTAAAGACATAAAAATCAGCAAGCATGGACCTTCTATATCACACCTCTTGTTTGCGGATGACTTGCTCATCTTCACACATGCCTCTTAACAGGATATTGAAGGTATTAAATCGGGGATTGGCAAGTACGAAAAAGCCTCAGGGCAAGCCATCAATCTTCAGAAGTTGTCCATATTCTTCAGCCCAAACATGGTGAGACAAAAACAAGATCAAATCAGAATAGAATTTGGCATTAGCTTAGAAGATCATGCAGATAAGTACATTAGTCTCCCCTTTATACTTGGATAGAATAAAAGACAAGTATTTTCCTACAGTAAAGATAGAATTATGGGAAAAGTGGACAGGTGGAAAGAAGCTTGGTTAAACCATGCTGGTCGAGAAGTGCTTATAAAATATGTGTTGATGGCTCTCCCTAATTATGCAATGTCATGCTTTAAACTTCCCAAAATTTTATGTAAAGAGGTGAACTCAGTGATTGCTAATTTTTGGTGGGGTGCAAAACTGGGAAAGAAATGTATCCACTGGATAAGTCGGAAAAATCTAACAAGAGTTAAAGGTAATTGGGGCTTGGTCTTGGGACTTAGATAGTATAAATATGTCTCTCTTAGTTAAATAAGATTGGACATTCCTTAATGCAAAATACTCGTTATTCCATAAGGTTTTTAAAAGTAAGTATTTTCCTAATTCTTCTCTATTCCAATTAAGATCTCTGGGTAGTGCCTCATGGGCATGGAAAAGTATTTTACAAGAAATTGAGGAATAAAAAATGGGTGACAATGCAAATTCAAAAATGGAGAATCGATTAATATTTGGGAGGACCCCTTGCTTGATGACATCAATAGACATCGGGTAATCACGACGAGAAATCCGAATTGCTCTCTTGTTAAAGTGGATAAACTAATAGACAAGTCAACTAAAACATGGAATTCCCCTTTACTAGCAAAACACTTTCTTAAAAAAGATCAAGAATTAATCTAATCAATTCCTTTGAGCAAGATGGGTACAACTAATAGGATAATATGGGCTCCAGCCTCCGATGGAAAATTTTATGTCAAATTAGCATATCATCTTACTAAAAAAAAGGGGGCCAACACAAATAACGAGAGGGACAGTGGGGACACTAGCAATTACATGGAAGATACATATGTTTGGAAAAAGTTATAGGGAGCGAAATAGAGACCAAAGGTTAAGCAATTTATATGGCGAGCCTTAAATAATGTTGTTGATGTTCATTAGAAAAATTCCAAAAAACCCCCTTTGCCCCGTTTACGATGTAGAGGATGACAACTCACTTATTCACTCGATGTGACATTGCAAAAATAGTGTGAAAATTGTCACTTCTTAGAATCGAGGGGTCTCATTTGCTAGCAACAAATTTTTTCAATGGTGGGGAGTGTTGAATAGGAGATTAGAAAATGTTGTCGAAGGCAAAAAGATAACTTATTTGGCTATGAACATTTGCTAGAACATTTGGAGAGTAAAAAATGAATGGATTATTGAGAAAATAAAAGCCGATCCGTTTCCCATTGTGGATAGAGCACTTGAGGAATTTAATGATTATATTCATGTTGATCTGAAATCGGAAGGGAGCAAGCAAATGGAAAGAGTAAACAGAACTAGTAACATATGGATGGCTCCATCTCGTAGGGCATTAGCTACATTATAAGAAATTATTGGGTATTCTAAATGGATAATCCTTATGCAATGCATAATATGTAAAATCTAAGTTTCGTTAAGAATATCATATTTGTAATAGAACACTATAAGTATTATAGAGAAGGTCCCAAACTTATTAGATTTATTTTTGATGGTACGGAAGTACCTATCATTTACTATTTCTGGGTGTATATTCAGATTGTAGGCTCATTTAGCCGTGTTTTTGAAGTAATGAAATCTATTTTCTTTGTGGAAAAAAAATTAAAAAATTGAGACCTTTGCCGGCTTTAATAACAAATCAACAGAAAATAAACAAGTTATGACAAAGTATTGCCATCAACAGAAAATAAAAGGTCATCTGCAATTTGACCTTTTATTTCAGAATCAGAAATCGAGTTAAGAGTTCCAAAAAGATAAAAATTTATCTAGAGCAGCAGTCAGAAAAAAAGAAACACCAAGTTCCTACAGAACATTTTGCCCTCAAAACAACACAATATTCAACAATTAGACATCTGTTTCAATTGTTGGAGCATATCCAAGGTTATGATTGGGAAAGTTTCTAGGTAAGGCCAGCAAAGGGCTACCATCCGAAGATTTCTGAACAGCCAAAGCTAGCGCATATCCCAAGGCTCTGGAAACAGGAATAGCTACTGCATTTCCGACTTGAATGTACCTAGAGGAAACAAAGATTTGCAAGTTTTATCAATTATAGCAAACGGGCAAATAAAATAGCTCAAGGAACGTTTAGTTCATCTTCTGTTAATTTGAGGGAGTCCAGATAAATGATTGGGTGAACACAAAAGTAAAGCCCAATTCATTCCAAGATACAGTGTCTTCAACTCGAATGTGTATCGAGAACGGTAGAAAAAAGTACACTAATGAATTTAAATTCAAGTCATCAAGCTTGAATAGGCAGAGTAAATGCTGGAGCAGATCCAAGGTACAGGGACATGGAATGATCAGTGATATTTTCGACAAGTTTGAAAATGACCGTTGTTACCTTTCTTTGATAGTTCCGAAGAGCTTGTAGTAATCTGGAAAACCTTGTAATCTGGCATTTTCACGAACAGTGAGGACCCGGTCTTGCGAAGGATGCAATATGACCTGACAAATGAATTTTGGATGATAAGTAGTTATATAAACAAGCAAAGGCTTCTAAAGAAAAAGAGAGTGAAACCTGATTATGTGGTTCGGCCCTGGTTACGACTGTTGGCACCGTCTCGTCCCACCACAACCTTCCAAAGGGTCTGCATAGTTTATAAGAATTGAGTTTAGATGGAGAAATAAAAATAGATGGTAAAGTTACTTAAAAACACACAAACAGCTTACTTTGAAGATGTTCCGTTAATGAATTTCACAGCATAATCTGGGACCTAATTTGTTTACAAGCACTAGAATTAAATCCAAGTAGTTAACAGCAGAAAAAAGAAGACAGATGGTGACCACAAAACTCTTACCAATGGCTTTCCTGAAGGCAGTAAGACCCTTTCTTTGTCTGGGTCAAACTCGGCAACATTGTCAGAATTAACTTTGACGCCTTCCAGGTCCCGGTAATTTGCACCCTAAGAACATAAAAGAATAAAAAGTACTTGATCAAAACATTACCACGTTCCTATGGAACCTTATTACACAAGCAATCAGTATCCATCACAGTCGGCACACCTTTTTTTTTGGGATTTGGAGTACTCGCAAGTAATCTTCATTGTTTAGTTTCAAAGGCCGATGGTCAAAGAGCACATGTTCCGTGATACCAGTGGTCGATGATGAGCTTAGCAACCCTACCACAAAAACAAAACAAAACCAAGAGGAGGTGAAACTGGGGCCATAGAAATATATACAATCAAATTTACTGGAAGAAGAATTAAGAACAAGAACATATGTGTGAACTAATAGAGCTACCAATACCAGGATAAGACAGAAACTCAAATCAATTGAGGTACAGAGAAATTGCTAACATGAGATATTTTTATGCTAAAATAGCGTAGATCTGCTACAGTAGAATCTCCTTTCTATTGTTTTCACTTATTAATATGCTGATTTATTTACTAAAAATGCTTTCCCTTTCGCAGTGTTGATTTCCAGAAGGGCAGATAACAGCAGGCAAATGTAACGATAACAGAAATATCTGACAACATACAATTTCTACTTATGTTACAACTTACAACCACCCACTGTATTTCATTATTCTTCGCATGTAAACTTAGTCCAATGCAAGGAACTTTCTAATTGGGCAGAAAAGATGACCATGTAAAGTGATTTCCTATACTTCACCAACAGTGAAAGAGTCATTCTAATTTCTACTAGTTAGAGATACACTCACCATCCTTCTGCAGTCTAATGAACTTCTGAAAATCTGTCATTGGTTCATCAGTGTATGGCATTTCATCCCACTCTTCGTCATTCGCAACCTTAAAATAAAAGAGGTTTAAATTCATTAGGTAAGAAAGTTTCACTATTATCAGTACGCACACCTTAAGTGCAGCAGATAGGTTTATTTACAGAAGGGAGATCCAAAATTGCATCTTTAAGAACGAGTTCCTTCTCAAGCTCAGGTCTATTTTCAGCTTCATGGGCGACACAGCAGGACTGCATTAAGAAGACAATTTTTATAAATTACACAACAAAAATAAGAAATAAGTCAACAAAAAAAAAATTACTGCAGCCCACCTCAAATTCTTGGGGAATGTTACCCCTGACAACAACATTGTGAGTAGGCAAGGGGTATTGAGGTAAATTCTGCATTTACAAACAAGTAGTAGGCATAAGAGCAAAACTTGATGCAAACAAGTGCTATGTCGATGAGCAAAAACTGAGTGACAAGTTAATGAAAATAAGCTGCATGGAAATTGCCTCCGTAGGAAGTGCACCCCACATAAACACACGCATCCGAAACTGTGGCAGTCCATAAGCACCAGCTACCATCATTCCCAGTCGGGCTTGATAACTCATCCCAACAAGACGTCCCAAAGCATATCTACCCAAGTATCCACCAGAAAACCTTACAATGTCCACGACATTTTCCATCAAAGCAAACCTTGGTTTCAAGAACTCAACTATGTCCATGAAAACAACAAGTTGATGATTTTTCGGATCATCCAAGGGACTCGCCTTGTTTCTAAAGCGGTTAAAACCACTTATGCCTTGGCAGGGAGGACCACCACATATCACATCAACGCTACCCTATTATCAAATAAGGAAAGCACATTAGGTGCAAAAGATATAGTTCATAAAGTTATTAAGATGTATCAAAAGTAGTTAATGCGGAATGGAGAAGACACCCACAGGCAACGGTAATATCTTCGACTTCAAGCCTTTTGATACAAATTCCTTTATCTTGTCTTGGCAATCACTGTAAGCCAATAGCCAGGAAGAAAGCTAGTAATCAGATGCCGATCATTGCTTAGAAATAAACATGGCAAATCTTTGCCTTTGATATTTGTGGCATACCTTAAACCATCATAAGCTTCCCAAGTATCATCCTCTTCCTCATAACCCCTCCATCGAATCTAGGATAGAAATTTAAGAAGAAATAAGTCTCCAAGCAGTTAGAAAGAAATAGAAAAACTGCAAGTTCATATTTCAGCAAATTAAGGTCATCTAAATTACCTGAATTAAATACTATAATACAGACAAGCGGGAATTTTCAGAAATTTGTTATGTAAAGGAATAAAAATAATATCATAATCAATAACAGTAACAATTACAAGGATAAATGTTAACAAATGCTTCAGGCCAATGAATTTTTAGCCAATAGAGAAACATTAAAGTAATGCTATATAGACAGAGGCTTTTTGTTAAAGATATAAAGAGATGAGTGGCATCATATGATATCATCATTTAAAATTAAATAGACTTTATAGATTGCACTTCAGAGCAACGAAATAAAATATAAATTATAATCATATAGTCATGCACCTTAAAATACAATCCACGCTTTGCTTTCTTATTATTTGGGTCACCGTAGGAGATAGCCATAACTTTCTCCACCTCAAACACTTCAGAATCATTTTCAACTTCATCGTCATCAGTTGTGTCTTCTTCATGTCTATCACCATCATTTACTTTATCATGTACTTGCTGCTGGAAATCCTCACATCCGATCAGATTGAACGACAGGCAAAGATGTTTCCACTCCTTCAACAGATGCAGAAAATCTTCCGCAGTTTCATTTCTGACCTGTGTAGTCAAACTTCACGCATTATTGACATCTGCTAATAAAAAAACTAAATAAAGGAAAAAATCCAATGTAATATACCTCTGTGTGAGGGTGATTGTATTTCAAACTGCGACATGCATCTGGATTGATATCTACCGCCCATTTCTACATAACAATTCAAATTTACTGCAACTTATCAACAGAACATAATATATAAGTAATCAATCATCAGTGAATAAGTGAAAGAACAAAGCCACACTTAAGAGGAATAGACCAATTAAAGCTTGGATCTTTTTTCGAAGAGGAACTCCATGGGGAGGGGAGGATACACCTAGGAACATTCCACAGCCAAACAACACAAACTGGCACCAAACTAAGACATCAGCAAATCCCTACAAGGCAGCTAAATTGAAAACTGCAACACAAGCTCAACATAGCAAAGCAACAGTACCATAGAATAGTAACACCAGCAGCATAGACAAAGCAATGAGAGACTTAATATATACTAATGGGTCTACCACCTAACAGACTTAGCATGTCAAGTGGGTATGAATTTTAAAGGTCGTTGTTAGTCTCTTGTGCGTGTGTGTGAAGCTAACCCCATTGTACAGGACTCCCTAAAACGTGGTATCAGAGCCGAAGGCTGATGATCCTGGGGCTCGCCATATAGTGACATCCAAGTGAAGGCTCTTCTTTTGAACCATGTTAACACTGGTATTCGAGCATGTGGCCATTGGTTTTATTGGGCCTCACCTCACCCAATGATGAAGTTGAACGGTGCAATTGGGTTATCCCACCTAATGGAGTTGTTGAGAATGGCTTAATCTCATCCATGACTCATGGACAGCAGTAGCTATACGTGGTGTAGTTGGTGAGACTCAATAGAGGATCAAGATTAAGGAGGAGTGGTCAGATGCGGTCACATGCAAGAGGGAGATTGTTGGGATTGAGTAATATCGCACATCGAATAGGAATAAAAGAAAAAGAGACTTAATATACACTAATGGGTCTACCACTTAATTGGCTTAACCTTTTAATGGGTATGAGTTCCAAGGTTCTATATTAGTCTCCGGTGTGAGCGTGTGATGCTTACATCCATTGTACGGGAATCCCTACTCCCTAGAAGGAAAATCAAAGCTAAAATAAAATTCAGCCCATAATATTATTATAAAGCAAAGACTTCAGAACAACAACAACGTGAACCAACACCAATCTACAACAAAGACATCAACAGACTACAGGGAAACTAAGCATAGTTAAAACACATACTTGGAAAAACAAGTACCTTAATAACACTAGTTATGAACTTACAGTGACTATATTAACACCAGAAGTGGCGGCACCAAGGCAGAGTCCTGTGGACATTGCACCACAACCTGAGTAGAGATCCAGAAGATTCATTTCTGCCCTCTTGCTTGACCCAACATGTGGAATCTCTTTAGTGTTGGAGTTGACACCACCCATTTCACCCTCTAATTCATCTGAGATTGTGGAGCCTGAGTCAGTTATAGCTTCCACGTTTTCTGAAATACAAATGAATGAATTAAGTTATTCAGTCATCTACTTAAGTAAATGCCATGAAACAAAATAAAGTGGCAAAATTATTATCATAAAAGATAAAGTAAAATCACCATTAGGCAAGTTCACAAATGATGCATATGGGATTAGATACATCGTATCACAATAATAATCACAAGTGCAAATTGCAGTGTTCCTCACAGAAGCATCCACCTGGTAGGAGGACATAAAAAAATTCATCATATCTTTGCAAGCAAGAGAAAGGAGGAAAAGATATAAGAGCAGGACATTTTAGGGTGAAAGATGAGGTGTACATGTAAGGGAAGTCGGCCAATTACAAGCTTTCGAACAAGGGAAGATAACATATTATCATCTCTGACCTCAGAGAAAAATACACGTTTTTCATCTATAAGGTTAGAACTGGTCGTGATAACCTGGAAAAGAGAAATATGGTTCAGTGCCAAGACATAATTGAGAAAAAAAGGAGAAAGAAAGAAAGAAAGACGGGAAATGAAGAAATAACAACAGGGCTAATGGGACAAATTCAGAAGTTATTAGTTCTTACCGTATCTGAAGCTCGGTAGTACCATTGAGCAGTGAAATGATAAGCACCATCTCTTGCCACAAACATTTCCACAATCCTACAGATATAGTCCTTTTTCCCTTCTTCAGCCTGAAGGTCAATATCAATCAAACAGACAAATACTCAGATACAAAGTAAAGCATGAAAATCATAATAACATCAGTTTCGGATTGATGATGACCATTAATAATAGCCAAAAATATAAAAACTAAATAAATAAATAAAAACAAGTGAACTTTCACATAGTGACAAGCTAGCTACTATCTTCATCTGTCAAGATTATAACTTCGATTTACTATTCAGGTTGCAGCAATTATATGTGAACAATTTGCAACTTAAACCAAAAATAAAACACACGTAAAAATAGTGGCTCGCTGATAGTTATAAATTGACTTTAAAGACAATGAAAATATTGTTGAATTGTTCATATTTCACCGGTTCACAAAGACAAGAAGAAAAAAGAAAAGATAAAAAAGTTGGGCTGTCAAGAGAATATGGCTGTCTTTATTACTCAAATGTTCAACATTGGCACCACAATATTTTTATAAGGAGATTAAGAAGATCAAAAGCATAAAGAAGCCCATTTTATGTGTCACTTCTAACTCAATTCATAATTAGCCGACTTTGTTATGCAATTATCGGATAATGTATTGTTCTATTACTCATTTGTCAGAAAAAATCATAAAAACAAACATCTTAGAAATTTAACTTAGAAAGTCTTTTCACATGATCAGCCGACATCATCTCACCCCCAAGCCAGCAAATTATAATTCAGTTATGCAACTTGATGGGTAAGGAGTAGTAAAATTTGATCATTTGCGATCTAATCTTTGGACATTATATGAAAGAACTTGGCGACTATGAACCCAAACTAAACTTATGACTAAGGTTATTATATTTTCCATATCACAGTTAAGCTTGAATTATCTTTGTTTACTTAGAGTTTGAAGATTTTGACAATAAAATGGGTGCTAGAGCGCCACAAATAAGCTCTTCATACCCTAGTAGTGGCATGCATGGAGGTGCGATCGCACAGGACCCAAGAATTACAAGGGCACACTTATTAGTAATTTTTAGAATTTTTTTTATGTTAAAGAGTCTAAAATTAAACTATTAAAAATTATAAATTATATTTAAAATAGGTAAATTATTGTATTTCAATATTTTATAAAAAATAATTTTAGTTTAAATACTTAAAATTCATAAAAATAAAATAAAATATGTG
>MKEJ01029467.1:0-19184 GCA_001753735.1 Embelia ribes
GCTTACTTGGGTAAACATTTTATGCACAACCTTAAGATGAGTTGTATTTTATAATAGATATGCATATCTTCAGAGTTAATTTGCTAGCACCTTGGTGGGGTGAGTTTATCGAACTTAATGAGCATTAAATACAACCAGTGAGTAAGAGGCTTTGAGGACATGTCAAGAGGTGAATGGCGTGGAGCCATATTGTAAAAGGTACAACCATGTCACGGATTAGATTGCCAAGACAAATCAGGCCAAAGAGATCGAGGGCCATTGAGGAGAAGAGTTGAGCATTGAAAAAGCTAAGGAGTTGTATTCAAGCCATTGAGCTAATAAGCCAAAAAGTATTGAGTGTGAGTTCATGCTCTAAGTGGAGAAGAGCCACAAAAGTACCTTCCAACTATCATAGAGGCGGGACATGTTGCAAAGGGCCTATAGATGGGTTGACAGTGTTTTCGAGGCCAAAAGCAAATCGGGCGAGGAAGGAGTTATATTTGCATGCTAGTATCAAAAGCATTGTCATGTGATGTAGTGATCATTTCTATTACACAAAGAGGCGCAAAGTCCTGAAGAACTTGTCGAGACATAAAGCAAGCAATGATCAACGAGTGATGTTTGTGGCAAGCAGCTGGTGCCTGACCGCCACATCCAATCAAGATGCACTCCAGGGAGTGAGCAAGAGTCGAGCACCGAGTAAAGCAGAGTATTCGAGGATCAACGAGTGATGTTTTGCCAAAAATAGTTGGCGTCTAACCGCTATATCTATCTGGGATGCACTCCACTGAGTTTGAGTATGAGTCCAATTTGAGAAGAGCATGAGTTCTACAAGCGTACAGTTGATATGAAAATCACAAACATTGTGGGTGTACTCAGAGCAGCAGATTGAAGAGATGATTAAAAGCAAACTTTGAAAGCTTAACTTAGTACATGAGCTTATTAAGTAGCACAAATGTTGAGGAGTTAGGACCCCACTGGTGTGGATCATCGATGAGGGCATTGATAGTTGAGTAGAGGAGGATGTTACAGGACGACGCTTTAAAGGCATGAATTATTCCTATAAGCCTTGAGAGATGACAACCTAATGTCGACTCCTGCCATTTCAATGATACATGAGAAAGTAGGATTAGGAGGGGCGAAGGTTTGTACTCTATCTCCCTCCCGCACTACTTATCAAAGAGTAAGGACAAGAATGTCAAAGAGACTCCCTCTCGGTTAGGAAATCCACCAATAGCATGTTGAGCAGCATGCTAGTTCCCCGCGAGGGATGTTGTCACTGAGAAGGCTCATAAGGTATGACAATGGGCAAATCACTCGTCATGCTAGTAGGGCACCTTCTTACCGACCACTTTTGTGAGTATTACTCCTTATTGGACTATCGATGCACTATACTATACATCATGTGCCTTCAAATAAAATACTAGGTTCTCATTATCTTCCAAGAGGTGTGTCGCTTGGCTGACATTCATGCCAGGAGGCACAATGTTTTGTCTCATCTAAACACTTAGGAGTTACTTGGTTGGCTATTATGAGGGGCAAAAATGATGTTTTGGGACATTCAAAGCTTATATCATTGATGGCATTATTGGCCTGCACTTTGAAATCATTAGTGTCATGCTATGCATATTCTTGAGGAACCCTCTTATTCAGGTTTAGCCTCATGACATACATGCGAGAATACGTGCATGACAAGATGGATTGTTGACAGGTGATCGTAGTATGCACCCTTGGATAGCATATTAGTAGCCTGCTTGGTAACATTGGGAATGTCTTATTGTTGGCATTGGGGATTGGCGGGACAAAGCAGTGTTTTGTTACCTCATGGATACCTCGTTGCGAATTTAAGGGACTATTATGACCAGAGTTTGTTAAGGTGGCATTGGGAAACCCTCGGCCCGTGACAGGTGACCATGCCCCCCGTAACTTTCCTATTTTATATAAATTTGATGTAGAAAATTTGAGAATTTCTAAAATAGTTCATTGAACGACCCCTCTGAGAAAAAAAAAATCTATATAAAATAAAAGGACTTGGCCCCCTTTATCAAAAATTCTGGATCCACCATTGGCAATAATGAAAGTTCCTCAAGGACATGACTAAGAAATCGGAAGCCCGACATTTTATTAAGAGATAATGCACCAGTATACATGGAAAAAATATTATGATGACTTTAAGTATCACAACATTACTACTTATTAGTTACACGCATTAACTAAGTTCATACTAAAAATTTGATTATGTGCTCTATCGTATGGATTATTGATAAACATGTATTTGTACATACAATGAAATTACAATGATTAATGCTGTAATTAAATCAAACTACCCGCTGCACACTTTGGTTAACTGAAAAATTAGGGACCAATGAAGTAAATTCTATTTGACAGCTGTACAGATACTGTGTACTATAAAGTTGCCACATGTCAACTAAAAAGACAGGTGAAAAAAGTTACTCTCTCTCTACATTTAATGTTTAGTTAATTCATTTATTACTCTAACTGTCATTAATAACTTGCCTGAACCCTCATTAACTTAAGTATTGGATAGTCGGCGAACAATCTTCCTGTCTGCACTTTCAAGTACCAAAGAAAGCTAAAGAAAGACCTCTGAAAGATAATCCCTCCATTCACATTTCCAAATATTCATCATCAGAGAGAGTGTATCCGATTCACAACTGAATACATATTCTTCAACTGGCGCCATTTGTGTGAACTTATAGTAACAGAAACTTTTAAGTTCTCGAACCCACTACTTTCTAAACATGTCGAGATCCCCTGACATCCAGAACCCCCCTCAACCAAATTCAACCCACAGTGACAAATCTTTCCCTGTGAATCAAACATCACCCGAAATTTCCCAAAACTCATCTACCTTCCCTTCTCTCCCATCTACAGCGATGCCTCTTGGCTTCATTACCCGAAGCAACCTCTCTGACCTAATCCTCCCCGAAGTAGACTCAACCAATAAATAATAAATAATCCAAGCTTTGTCAACAACCCCCTACAACCCATGGATATGCAAGTCTTGATCACTTCTATCGTGCAGGAGCAAATTCAATCAGCCCTTAGTTCCTCGGGGTTAACTCTTGGACACAGAAACAATTCCCTCCTTCCTATACTAGAGTACAAACCGATGGCAATTGATCACATTAATGAGAGGGTCCCCCTTAAGCCAACCTTAGCAGCCGAATAAAATCTTGGAACCCAGAAGACCTCCCTCACCCACCATGTACCTGTTGTGAAGCAAAAGGTTATGTGAGAAGATTCTACTATTGTAAGAAGAAGAAGATCCCCTTCCCCTAGGGTGAATGATGAGCCAAAGAGGAGGACTCGTATCCCTCAGACCTCAGAGCCTAGGACTACCAGTTCCTCCACTTGGCCAATTCCTCATGATTTACCAATTTTATCATCTTTCGGGAGGACGACCAAGAGTATGATTCTGAGGATGATGGGGAATATTACTCCGAACATGTGTCGGGTGTGCCCCAAGGTCCCGATCCTATTTCACATCTTCAAACCAAAGTAGTTTAAAAAACCAGGCTCAACATGTGCATAGCCGAGCTCGACATCCCGTATCAGGAAATAATCGATCTAGTAGGTCTTAATTTCGTTCTCTGCTTGATCCACTCCACCTCTCAAACTCCTTCCTTATCCCTGAACGGCTATGGACGAACTGGTTGAATGAATTATCAGATCCGAGCATCCATTTGATGCACTACCGACAAAAATATTTGCGTGGAGCTCCAATGAAATTTCTTATGCAAAATATTCCCTTCTACCTTTGGCGAGGTAGCATTGAAGTGGTTGGATCAGGAAGTTCCAGTGTCAATTCGAACATGGAGGAAGATAATAGAGAAGTTTCTTAGAAGATTCGCCACAAATTTCAATACCACCTTAGGTCTGGAAGCCCTAATGCAGATGAGGAAAAGTTCAACTGAAAGCCTCCATGACTTCACCATTCGTTTTAGAAATGTGTACAATTCCATCGATCGGATACATTGCCCCAACACTTTTTCCTTTGGCCATATCACCGCCTACCTTTATCCTCAGGATGAAGCTTATGTCAAATTCCATTCTAAACCGGCCAAATCCATAGACAAGTTCTTCCTTCGGCTAGATAAGTACTCAAATGCCAAGGAAGCAAGGTTAAGAGTTGTCTCTAGGGAAGGAAAGAAATCGGATTCTTAAAAAGAAATACATAACGTGGTACATAAACGTAAAAGGGACAATCGGGCAAAAGAAAGAAAGGCCAATGAAAGTAAGAAGGAGTATAAATATAAAAAGCCAAGAGGACAGTAAGATCAGGGTCCTCAACACCGATTCAACATGGCTAATGGTGAGATTTTCCATGAAATCAAATGCAATGATTGGGTTACTCCACCTACACCGCTCAAAAGCCCTCCCGAGCACAGAGATAAAACGAAATATTGTGAATATCACCGAGATCATGATCATACCACCTCAAACTGTAAAAGTTTACAAAGGCAGTTGGATAATTAGGCTAGCAAGGGGTATTTGCATAGATATATTATTACATAGGAGGCGCTCCCACCCCTACCACCCCATCATCAACCCGTCTCTGTTCTACCTGAAATATTAACTGTACACACATCTGAACTGTTGCTGATAGTACCAAATTTAGGGCACGACGTTGACTGAATATGGCAATTTCAACAGTATGTCAACTCTGTTTCATTCCATAACCCCTTTGGGGTGAAAAGGCAGAGGATGTTGCAAAAGCCCATTTCGTTCAATGACATTGATCTGGAGGGCTTTTCTTTACTACATACTGATGCCCTCGTTATAACAGCTACCGTACACCGATTGGTCATGGTGCACCGACTCTTGGTAGATGGCAGAAGTTCGATGGATATCCTATTCGCTCATATATTACCCAAGCTCCACATTTCCTTTGCAAAATTATCTCAAGTACCTGTTTCTTTAATTGGCTTTAGTTGAGAGCAAGTGAAGGCTCTAGGAAGAATATAGTTGGATATTCAAATAGGCCAAATTGAGACTAAGATGGAATTTACAGTGATTGATGCCCCATCTCCATACAATGGAATCCTCGGGCGACCTTGGTTACACAACCTTAATGCAGTTGCCTCCACTTTACACTAGAAAGTACGATACCCTATTCCATACGGAAACAATCAGGGGGAACCAATATGAGTTTAGACAATTCATAAATACAGCCATCCGAAGGAAGACTACCATTCAAAATTTTCCCTCAGCAGATATTAATGAACCTGAAAGTCATTCTTATCCCAACAACATAACTCTAACTACCCAGAAAAATCCAGTTTACAAAGAAGTCCCTTTAATTGAGCCAGGGATAGACCTAAACAAGAAAGTAGAGGAAGAACTTATCAAGTAGCAAATTCCTGATGCCGATGGTGAACATTATTTTCTCATTGGTGCGGCCTTATCTCAAAATGATGCCAAATTATTCCAGTTCCTCTTAGGAAACATAGATAATTTTGTATGGACCTCAGCGGAGATGCTTAGGCTGGATCCCAAAATCGCCTATAATCGCCTTAATATCAATTCACAGTTTTGAGCCGTCCAACAGAAGTCTTGAACATATAAAAAAAATTAGAAAGCCATCTACGTGGAAGTACATAAGTTACTATCGACTTCAGCAGTACGTGAGGTATTTTATCCAGAATGGTTAGTTAATGTCGTGGTTGTACCGAACAAGAATGGTAATTGGTGGGTCTGTGTTGACTACACCGATTGAACAAAGCTTGCCCCAAAGACCCGTTCCCCATGCCTAAAATTGATCAATTAGTGGTTGCATCGGCAACTGCTCAGCGTTTGAGTTTCTTAGATGCTTATTCCGGATATAATCAAATCCCAATGCATCAGTCAGAGCAGGAAGCAACTTCTTGTAGAGGACTTTTGGGTAATTACTGCTACAGTATTATGCCGTTCGGTCTAAATATTGCGGGATCCGCTTGCCAGAGAGCAATCACCAGGATTTGTACTCCGCATTAGGCCAAAACCATGGGTGTCTCTACTGATGATATGGTTGTAATAAGTCAGGAACAGGATGACCATATCACAGATTTGAAGGATGTATTCCATACTCTATGTCAATACAAGCTCAAGCTAAATGCTTCTAAATGCGCCTTCGGAGTAGGGGCCAATAAATTTATGGGCTTTATTGTTCGCCATCGAGGTATTGAAGCTAACCCCTCCCAAATCCAAGCCCTCATCAATTTACGACCACCACAACGAGTAAAAGAAGTTTAGAAATTGGCAGAAATAGCAGCTGCATTGAATAGGTTTATCAGCAGGTCAACTGATAAATACAGAATTTTCTTTACCATAATAAAGGGTGGTCAAAAGTTTGAATGGACAAATCAATTTCAGAACGCCTTTGAAAATTTAAAGCTATATCTATGCGAAGCCCCCAAATTAACAATCACAAAAGATGGTGATGTTTTGATCCTATATCTTGCCGTTTCCGAGCATGCTGTTAGCGCAACACTTTTTCGATAAGAAGGTTCGGAACAACAGCCCATCTATTTCGTAAGCAAAACTTTGGTGGCCTCCGAAACTCAATACCAACCTTTGGAGAAACTGGTTATCGCTTGATCATTTCTTCCCGAAAGCTTCTACAATACTTTCATTCATACTCCATCCTTGTTTACATGAAGTATCCAATTTGGGCTACCCTACGCAAGGCAGACCTCTCAGGGAAGATGGTCAAATGGTCTATCGAAATGGGAGCATATCAAATCAGGTACAAACCTCGAACAATGATCAAAGGCCAAATACTCGCCAATTTCATTTCGAATGCCTTGTTTTTTAACTTAACAAAAACACCACGATTGAATTTCATGTTCCCAACAAACTTATCCTCATCAGATAAGGTTAGTCTTGAAAAACCTATGCCTCTTCCAGGCCCTTCCAAAAAGCATTTCGGGACTATTGATTATATAGTTTTTTCCAACTTATGTTATCAATAGCAACCTTATGTTTTAGGCGATCTCTTTTAGCCGTAATCACATTTCTATTAGCTTTGACTTTATCTATTTCAACCTCTACCTCCCTCTTCCCATCCCTCAATCATTCGATCTATTTTCTAACTTCTTCATAAACCTTCTCCCTTTCGTAGATTGATTGGGGCAACTCTTCATACTCACTCTTCTCCCGAGCTAGTTTCTAGTCCAAACGAGCAATATTGGCACCTTGTACCTTTATTTCCCTCATAGCATTAGCATGGATGTGCTCTATCTTACCCTCTAACACATTACACTTTCGACAATATTAAGCCAACAATGTACATACTCCTGAGGAAGCCTACGCAAGAGATAATTAGTCCAAAACCAAACACCTATCACAAATATTGGCGTTGAGAAGGTTTTATCTCATATATCATATCTATAATTCGGCTTCTAAGTTCGTCAGAAGACTGTTGGGACATAGTCCTTCCAAGCTCGTCAAAAGACTGCTGGAACATAGTCTTATGTTTGTTAGAGTAAGCTTTCTTCACCGGTTCCAATAATTTATATTGGTATCTTCTGCCTCTACCATCCGCTTCTTTCCCTCATATTCTTTTTCATGTTTTTCATTTTCTAAATAAGAAGAAAAGTTTTCAACTTATTCCTCTTCTTTATTATCTACCAAAATAAAATCATACCTTGGGGTCCCTGGACATCCCATACCTTATCCGCCAAAATCAATCCATCCTTCCACCTTCTTTTCCCTTTCCTCAATTTTCTCCTCCAATCGAGCAATCGGATCAAATTCCACTTCATCCAAATCTGGTACATCTTCTTAACCCATACTTTCAACCCTTGCCTCAACTACTTGACCCTCCCCAATAGGTATTTAAGTAATCAATTGACCTTAGCCCTCAATTTTCAAAAGAGGAAGTCGTTGGGTCAATCACCCGTTACAGCCACTGCATCTGAACCCTCAGCCCTCTATTTCTTTCTTGACGTATGATTGTTTTCCTTTCTTCTTATTCCTAACACCAACTTCACAACATTGGGTGAAATTGGCATTAAACAGTTGGTGAGGACACTGGGCATATTTATCCTTGTCATCGGGGCTCTCACTCTTTCCATTTTTCGTTTATTTCAGCTATTGCACCTGCTCCGCGATCTGCTAACCTAGGTCCACAATCCAAGCAAGAGCCGTCCAACTGTAAATAAGTAAAAGTTGTGGTATCAGAGTGATTCCAGGTGAAACTTCAGTACCAAAACAAAATCATCATCATCACACGCATAAAACCAGATTAGAGATTTACGCAGTAAGAGAACGCATAGCCGTTCGATCACCACCACCACCACGGGATAATAATATCCTACAATGGTCACGCGAAGCAGCAGATCAATTCCTATTAAATCTCTCCATCAGATCTCTCTGGAACCATCTTGACCTTCCCCTCCCCTAATCTCGTTCTAAACCTTCTCAGAACTCTCTAGAATCCCCACCCGCACTCTCTCTCTACTCCATATAACCCCCTCTCCTCGTAACCCTACCATTGTTATACATCGATTAAGACTACTCTCTCTCGCTCTATATCGGCAGTTTCGCGCGCATTTTCTCTCGCTAAGATGGATGAAGATTTCGAGATGCCGACGGCCGGAGATATGGACGGCGGAGATTTTGACATGCCGGACTTGGACGGTGGGGATCCGATGCAGAAAGTTGGAGAGGAGAAGGAGATCGGTAAGGAAGGGCTGAAGAAGAAGATTATTAAGGCGGGTGAAGGTTGGGATACTCCTGATAATGGCGACGAGGTCGAAGGTATTGTTCTCGTCCACATATATATATCTGTGTGTGTATATGAGATCGTACGTATTGATTTTTGTGTTGTATTGATGTGATTTGTGGTGTTTGCAGTTCATTACACTGGTACTTTGCTCGATGGGACGAAATTCGACTCGAGTCGTGATAGGGGAGATACGTTCAAGTTCACTCTCGGTCAAGGTATGTACTCTGTGCTCGATATGTTGATGTATGCATATATATAGTGTGTATTTATATTTGTACTGTGGGACTGATTTCAGCTGTCTTAGTATGAGGAATCTTGTATGGAAGACGTATTCGGAAGTTGTGGATGGAATATTTGGAAAGTTCAAAGCTCAAATTGTTTGATGTTGAGTTCAGTTTTTTTAGGATTAAACTGCTGTGCCCGTGTGCTTGTGTAGAATTTGTATTTTGGAAATGTATCGATTATTAGTTGTTTATGTATGGATTCTTCTCTATTTGAATTCTAGGATTGAATTTTTAGAGTTCCGAGTTTAAATTTTTTTGAGGAACCTAAATTCAGTAGTTGTAGGTGAGTTCCTTATGCAATATTTGGAATTAATGTGTTTAGCTTGTTATCCTCTGGGCTGGACAATTAGACGTTTGTTTTTTGGTTTCCATAGTTGATTATATGAATGATGTTTAATTTTTTTGTAGTGGAAGATTGTGGAACATGGTGTTAGACTGTCTTCTATCAAATTTTTAGTCGTCCATGTCAATTTGATATTATTGCCTGCCTCTTGGCGTTGGATTTCTTGGGTTTTGCCTAATTTGATGATGTAGCATGTTAATAATTAATCTAGATTTGTTGGTTTTTGGTAATAATTAATAAATGAGAATGATGTAATTTTTCCTACTGTTTATTTGGTGATCAGTTAACTAGCAGAGGGCTACATATGTGGTCTTTAGCAAATTAAATAAATAGCATCCTGCCCTTAGATTTACTTAATAGTAGGTCTTTATGAGCTGATGGTGAGAATTTTTTTTTCCTTTTATGTGACTGGGTTTTGCAACATATGACGCCAATGTGTGTGTATTTTAAATATAGCTGTTTGCTGCCAGGGCTGTGGAAGATTTCTGGTGCTTTCTTGGTCTTATGTATGCCTTTTGGTGCATAGATGCATTTGGTAGCAGTTTCGATAACTAGATAAGCTGTGTCAAAATGTTTAGAAATGCATTTTTTATTGTTTTTTCCTAGTTCATGACTGAGACTAGCATATAAAACGGACAGCTTCTTGCTTTGATTCAAATTGGGTAATATCATCTAATGTTTATATCTGTGCTGGAATCACTTTGGTGTAAAGTTGGTTGTCTAAGGTACATTCATTATCTTCATCAACTTTTAGTGTACTGTAGTATGAAAGTTCGCTGAATTGATATATTCTGATTGTTTTGTGTATTCTGAGGACTAAGTAGAAGAATGCTGACAATCACAACATGGTTTCTGGTATGACAGGGCAAGTTATCAAAGGATGGGATCAGGGTATCAAGACAATGAAGAAGGGAGAAAATTCCCTTTTCACTATTCCAGCAGCACTTGCCTATGGTGAATCGGGTTCGTCTCCAACCATTCCTCCCAATGCTACTCTTCAGTTCGATGTGGAGTTGCTGTCCTGGACCAGTGTTAAAGATATCTGCAAGGATGGTGGTATATTCAAGAAGATACTTGCTGAAGGAGAGAAATGGGAGAATCCCAAGGATCCTGATGAAGCTTTAGGTATTTGATCTGTTTCTCGTTTGATGATGTTTCCCTTCAAAGTATCTTAATCTCATGTAAGCAACTGAGTGGAATTTCCTGTGTTTCAGTTAAGTTTGAAGCTCATCTGGAGGATGGAACCGTGGTTGCAAAATCTGATGGGGTTGAATTCACTGTCAGAGAAGGTATAAAGCCTGAGCTTGGCATATCTGATTTCAGTGATTTCGGTTGTACGATTTCATATGCAGTAAGGCTGACAATGATTTATTGTCTTTTGATAGGTTTTTTCTGCCCTGCTATTTCAAAAGCTGTGAAAACAATGAAGAAAGGAGAAAAGGTTGTTCTAACAGTGAAGCCACAATGTAAGTATTGTATTCCTCTTGCATCTTACTTTAATGAAACATTCCTTGGTACTTTTTTATTGTATATTTACATTCTATTGCTTATTGTTACAGATGGGTTTGGGGAGAAGGGTAAGCCTGCTTCTGGAGGTGAAGGTGCAGTGCTACCCAATGCAACATTGCAGATAACTCTTGAACTGGTGTCGTGGAAGACTGTGACTGAAATAACAGACGACAAGAAGGTAATGAAGAAGATTCTGAAGGAAGGAGAAGGTTATGAGAAACCCAATGAAGGAGCCGTCGTAAAATGTGAGTCTCCATATATGGAACTTATGCCCTTTTTATTCCATCCACCCCTTGATATGTTTAATATCATAATTCAACCTTTGTTACATCGGGCTGACTTTTCTTCTGTATTTGCGTGACAGTGAAACTGCTTGGTAAGCTGCAGGATGGCACCATCTTCCTTAAGAAGGGTCATGGTGATGGTGAAGAGCTGTTTGAATTCAAAACTGATGAAGGTATTATAATCAATTCTGGGCATTCGATTTGAATGCTGGTATATATGTTGTTTCGTCCATTGTTGATGGTTGATTGTTTTTTCCCGTCTCCGACAGAGCAAGTCATAGAGGGGCTTGACAGAGCGGTGATGAAAATGAAGAAAGGAGAGGTGGCTTTGGTTACTATTTCATCAGAATATGCCTTTGGTTCATCTGAGTCGCAGCAGGAACTTGCTGTAGTTCCCCCTAATTCGACTGTTTGCTATGAGCTTGAGCTTGTCTCGTTTGAAAAAGTGAGTTGATTATACTCTTGAAATCTTTTTCTGTTATGTATGTCTGGTACTTTGGAGCTCAACATTATTGGTAATCCCAACTGTTTGCAGGAGAAGGAATCCTGGGATTTGAACACCCAGGAGAAAATAGAGGCCGCTGGTAAGAGGAAAGAAGAGGGGAATGTGCTTTTCAAGTTGGCTAAATATGCTAGAGCGTCAAAGAGATATGAGAAGGTAAAGTTGTGAAATGCAAAGCTTGTGTGTTAATGTTGACGACTGGTATGGAAAATCTTGATGAAATTTCCCTTGGATGTACAGGCTGTGAAGTTTATCGAGTATGATTCTTCCTTTTCTGAGGACGAGAAGAAGCAGGCAAAAGCCTTGAAGGTGTCTTGCAATCTCAATGATGCAGCTTGTAAACTTAAGTTAAAAGATTACAAGCAGGCTGCGAAGCTCTGTACCAAGGTATTTGGCATTGTTGAAGTTGTACCACATTTTGTATCCTCTTTTCTGTTTAAAATAATCAAGTTCTCTGAACTGGCAACAGTTTAACAGCATTGTATAACGTGTAATCATTGATATTCAGGTGTTGGATCTTGAGAGTACCAATGTTAAGGCACTGTATAGAAGGGCTCAAGCCTACATGAACCTGGCTGATTTGGATGAGGCTGAGATTGATATCAAGAAAGCTCTGGAAATTGACCCTAATAATAGGTATTGTCCTCGACCCATTTTCTTTTCTATCCCTGGATTATCGTTTATAATTCCTTTTTGAAAGTGATATAATTGTGTTTTTTTTTACTTTGACCAGGGATGTGAAACTTGAATACAAGACCTTAAAGGAGAAGATGAAGGAATACAATAAAAAGGATGCCAAATTTTATGGAAACATGTTTGCTAAGTTGCAGAAGGGAGCAACAAAGGAATCGGAGCCAATGGCGATCGACAGCATGGCTTAACTGGAAGTCAAAAGAGGCCTGAAGAATATGTGCTGTTTTCTGTTTACGAACTCTGTAATAAGTTCGCTGTCTGTAGTACTTTGGTTGGGATTAAGAAAACGTTACTTGAGCATTTCTCTGGTTGTTCCATGCTCGGGTCATGGTGTCTTGATTACATTTTGCTTTTTTTATGCTAAATGTTTTAACTGATTTGAGTGTGATTTTAAAGTTTCAGTGCTTGTTAAATGCTGACTGATGGATGCTTTCGAAAATTAAAATTGTTTGGTAGAGCTGTCAAAGTGTGCCAACTTTTTAACAGTAGTCCATCTTTAGAGGTAACGTTCATCCCGTCCAGACAATCATGTAATCTGTTGAAAATCAAGGATGCATGAGCGTCCGAGATAGCTGTTTTGGCAAATTTTGAAGTTGTACTGAGCTAAACAAACCTTCTGTCGAGAAATGATTTCTCACTGATTGGTTGAACAAGTTTTTTATTTTTTTCCCCTCCTAAATAATTAGATGGATCACAAAAAGTTCAATTTTTAGATGGATAAATCAGAAATATTTAACCCGATTATTATTGGCCTGAGGATGAGAAGAATTCTGTTACAAGAATTTGCCAGAAACAAGTATTGCAAACCTTGCGGTGAAAGGGTGTTCATAATTATTTTTTCAGATGGTAGAAGTGGGATTGGGAGTATTTGAGTCTCTATTCTTCTTTTCTGTTTCATGATAACCTATCTATCAGGGTTTTTTTTATATGTTAAAATATCTGATTATCTAAAAAAAAAAAAAAAAGAAGTGTAGCAAACCTAGAATGCATTCAACTAATCGTATTGACCAATGTAACTAATAGAGGGAGCCCGTATACATGGCAAAGGGAGGGATTGATAACGAATGTATACTAACTTCTACAAACCTGTTTTGTAGTATTTCTTTTACTATGAAGATAAAGCATCGAAGGACAACCATTCTGAAAAATTTATGTCCAACCATACGTCGTTGTCATGAGCATTTTATATTTTACGAAACACAAACTACTGCTACAGACAAAATAATAAAGAATGAAAAATTTAGAAAAGCTAGCAATGCCTGCCCCATTTAAGCAGAAAGTATACAGTGGCATTACATTAATGAACATATATAAGCAGAAAAAAGCCTGCTACATTTTCAAGTCCATAAATTGTGGCACAAACCAACTTATAAAAATAAGTATTAGCAATGAGGTAGCAAATAATGATATGGAACTGCGAGTACCCTTCGCTTGGCAGCCTTTCACAAAAGCACATTGCTGGAAACAAATCAGCACCAAAGTTCCCAGGAAATGAAAATTTTCCTCATGGACTCGATAACTATAAATATCACGATAACCATTTTTGGAGTAGTTTGATAGCAGCTCAAGCCCAAGAAAAATCTCACAATAATTTTAGATTTATTTGCAAATGTTAGCTGACTTGCTCCCCAATCAAATCTAGCCCAACAGCAAGGAATGTAATCCCTTGGAACAAAAGGAAGTAGAAATGTATTCCCTGAGCAGACAACAAGCTTCTTACAGATGCGCTTAATAAAATAAATGCAAGAGCAAGCTCTGTTTTATAAAGACGGTTTCTTTTAGCCTTTCCCGATTTCTTTGTTATCTCTAGTTTATTAAGCTCAGCTAGACCAGACTCTGAGGACGACTTGTGGAGATTATTGCTTTCAATTAGAGGTTCATTCTCGACAATAGCGACTAAGTCAGCTTCAGATGATCTGCCCAGTTTCTTTGTAACAATCCACTCATAAGAACTTCCTAATTTAAACAAACCTGATATCATGGCATTGAATTTGGTAACGGACATAGTGTTTTCAAATAGAAGGTATGGCACAATAAATGGGAAAAAGGTTTTCAAATAACCATCATTTTCATCATCTCTTCAAATAAATATACAGAGAGAGTAAGTAGATCTGAGAAAAAAAGTGTGGGAAAATGAAAAAAAAAAAATTAAATGGTAGTTTGGACATTTCACACCGCAAAAGGTCAATTTTTTGCAAATGCACATACTATTAAAGTTATTTTATCAAATTTCTCCAGATAATAAAATAGACAGAGAATAGAGAAAGCTTCGGCAGTGGCGGTGGCGGCAGGCAAGGGGTGATGCGACCAAAGATCTCGTTCTGAAGTTTCTGAAGTATCGTGCCTAACAACTGGTGTGCCGAGAACTCTTGCGGTTAAACTTAGCCAATTCTCCGTTCTATAGTTTTTGTTGTGTAAATTATTTAGTTTTAATTAGATCGATTGTAGACAAGTAAATATTTAAATTTGCCAAGGGCATTCTCAGTATGCAAAATGGAGGAAAATTTTCATCCACCATTCTTTTATACTAGAGTTAGAGTTAGATATATGCAAATTGTGTATGTATTGAGTAACTTAGTTCTTTCTCTTCTGCTTCTTCTTCTTCAATATTTCTGACAATGAAGTGAATGGGGGCAGGAGTGCACGACCTACGGGCGTCAATCGCGGCGGCACGTGAGAGTTTGCAGGGATGAAATGGGTGGGAGAGGCGCGAGTCGATTGGGGATTAGTGTTAAGAAGATGATTCGGATTTGGGCACTAGAAATGGAATTGAGAAAATAGTTACTTCAAGCACAGGGCGCGTGAGAAAGTAACACCACCGCCGATCGGTTCAAATTTATACTCCATTTAGTTCAACACAATAATAATGGTGGAGTAAATAATATTGGAGCAAATAAATATAGCAAACTCTTAAAATGCCCTTAACTCTGGTGATTGTCATTTTTCAAACGTTTGATGAGATGTGTACATTAATTGCATTTAGACATCTAACGACTCAAAATAAGATCAACCCAATCATGTATATTTAGTTTTTGTCATTTTTATTACGATAACAACCACAATGTCCGATTTCGAAAAAAATCATACTACCTATCTCATCGGTACAATACAAGCATGGTTTCGGAACATAAGCGAAGTCGCTACTGTAGCGCACAATTATTTATAACTAATACATATATTATATGAACCCAATCAATTGTTGTTACTTGGAAAAAGCAATGATAGTTTATATCAACTTTCTCTAAGATGGTCAAACATGTGAGTCAATCTACACAACTTTAATAATGTTCTCCAATTCTAAACAAATAGTCATATATGATGGACAAAAAAATCATAATATTTGTAACATGGTTCGGGAACATGATGAGCTTCAAATTCATGAAATATAAGTTGGCTCAATGCATGCACCGCACATTAAAGAAATGACGTTCTAACTATTTTCAATTCATTCACGTTTTTGTTTTTTCACTTAGAAGAATAGCGTGGGTAATGAAACCATGATTATATGATTGTGATTTGTGAGTTGGTGACAATCACACCGCGGTGAGTGTGTAAATACTACATCCATATGTACATAAATAATCAAATGAAGAATAATGAGAAAAGTTATTTGGGCGCTCAATTATTATCTTTTTCAATCAACTTTGATGCATTCTTATAGTAGCCCCTTCTATTAATCTGTTCCTTCTATGATTAATCATTTATGGGGTTTACAAAAATGTTAATAAGTGAAGATGATTAATCTTCATTGGGATGATTAACTTTTTGTTATTATATATAGTTGCCCCTTTTATTTCTAAATGACTTTTGGGCTCTGTAAATCCAGTGTTTATATTGAAGTATTAAAGCCTAATTGCAATTAGCATGTCATATCCAAAAGGAAATATAATTTGCTTCAAAAGAAATGCTTAGTGTCTCATTCTTTGTACTCTTGAAACAATGATTTCGAAGTGCTAGTTGACTCTCAATATAACTTAATACTAACACATAGTGGCTATCGTCATGAGAAAATGATTTAGTAAATTAACAGACAGAAAATAAATGTTTATAATTTTTTTTTGTTGTTGTTGTTGTTGTTTTATTTTATTTTAGGCATGAGGTTAAAGGAAAATATTTTATAAAAGGTCTCAATTATTATTAAAAAAAAAACTTATTCTTTTTACCCTTTAGCTGTGCCACGCATACAAATTATATACGTAAATAATCAAGTTGGCAAAGCCCTTATCTTCTTTTTTGGAAAGATTACACACATGAATGTTCTCAAAATTATTTAACTGCCACACACATGAATGTTGTCACATCACATTCCCATAATACCATATATATAATTAATTTTATTTGTTTTCCTTCATAAGGGGCGAGGCTAGCAGTGGTGCTGTACAATCCATCTTCAGTGCATCCAAGTCATTAATTTTTATCAATAGTTGGATTAAATGTATGAATTTCTGAAAAAAAATTAACTGTTGACTTGAAAATTAATAGCCCAAATATGTCATACAGAAATTACCGATCCTGTGCTGAGGAGCCTCCCGGATCCATTATATACACCTGTTTTTTCCCCTTTTCTGGGCTCTAGTTGTTTGATATGTCTTTTTTGTGTGTTACTCTTATTTAAATCACTTTCTCCACTTATCTGTACATATATTGTTTTATTTATGCTTTAAACGTGTTTAAATTTGTTAATGGGTTGAACTTTATGATCCATTTAGTTGAAAACATAACCAGCTTCCACATACAAATGGCCCATTTGTGCTAACTACAGCTTGTACTCCGAAATATTTTTTTCGAAATAAGCGATTAACGGTGTTAACTATTGTCATAAATTTACCAATGAAATAAAAAGGATAGCAGGTGATTTGAAATAACTAAAACGTTGGATGTTATATTGAAACGAGACCAATAGGGTAAGGGGTAAAATAGAATTAACCTATATTTAAATGGTAATGCGATCCTTGCTTTTAGAATATAAGAGCATTCTCAACAGTTTAGCTAGTGGAATTAGCTAAAATAGCTCAAAAACAAAAAAATTTCTATTTTATCCATTCTATTTTCACTTATCACATGCATCATATTAGTTATAATTTTAATTATTTTTTATACCTCTTTATTTTAAACTTAACATTGATAACCAAATACTATTTCTTGATCATTTTTAATTAAATATTTTCACATTTATAAATCAATATTGATTTCTTATTGCAATTTATTTCATAAGTTTTAATACGGTTTATAACATACAAAAATATGTTGTACGAAATTAAAGTTATAACTCTTTTCAAACAAAGGAGGGGAAGAGAAGGAAAATCAAACATGAAAAGAGGAGAGACAATGCAAGAAAAGAAAATGGAAAATATTTACCAATGCTATAAGGAAAGGAATGGCTAAATTTAGTTAACCACATTAACAATGGATAGCATAGTCAATAACTTAGCAAACTTGATATATACATAATTTAAATCTTATTTGAAACATTGTTAGCTAAAATAGTTTTAAAATAGGATTTAGCAAATCTATGCCTATGTTATAATATGTTCCAAATAAAAATAAGTTACTACTGTTAAAAAATGTAAGAACCGACTTGGTTTGGGCTGGTAAGCGAGAATATGTGAGTGGTACAGAAATATTCGCACGTTGCCCATCTAGTATGACCTTGGGTGGTACAGAAATATTCGCACGTTGCCCATCTAGTATGACTTTCGGCTTGCTCTTAAGTCCTACCTCGTATAGGTTTGAGAACGCAAATGAATCGAATCATTTATGAAAAAAAACTCAAACTTGGCTCGTGAACGACTTAGACTCATTCATTTGTAAATGAGTCAAGTTTGAACAATAATAGATATACAATATTTATTAACTCAATTTAACAATTGAAGGCTAGTCAAATGAGTCTAGCCCTACAAATTCGCTAAATGAACCAAACTTTAAGGATTTAGATTCAGCTGATTTACCTAAATGAGCCAAGCAAAGCTCGAGTTTCACATTGCAAACAAGACTAAATATGAGCACAAATCTGAGCGGCTTGTAAAATATTTCTTTTATTGATGTGTAAAATACTTTTTAATGTCCCACATGACACATGTCACACATACAATGAATATTTTTTTTTGGTCATAGAGAAAAGACACATCTCTTATGGGGAGATATTATAAAATGATACCTCCTCTCTCAACACAATAACCACTTCATTTTTCCCATTAAAAAATAAAGAGAAAGCAAGTGTTAGAGGGAGACATTTCTTTAACAAGTCCAAAGATTATTCAATAACATGGATCAAGGTTAGTATATATATTTTCCGCATTATGATTGTTTTAGTTTCATGATAATATTTTGACAATAATACTGATGTGAAATTCATGATTCAAAGATCTTAATAATTTCAAACATGTGTTATCGGAGCACGGTTTCATGGATCATGTTTTTCCTTGAATGTTATGATGTTGATTCCATGAATTTTTTGGAAAACAATAAGTAACTATTAATGGTTAATCAAGTTATCGATCACAAGAATACATGATTGTTTGATGTCTTATTTGATCATGTTTAAATAAAATTTCATTCTATTATTATTATTATTAATTAATTAATTAATTATTATATATGATAAGCAAACAAATGCTTGAATTTGGAAGGTATTAATTAATTAATTATTATATATGATAAGTAAACAAATGTTTGAATTTTACAAACAAAATAACCGCCTGCCAACGGTTAAAGGCAATGGTTATTTTACTTTGTAAAACAATATGTTGTTTTATTTTGTAGAAGACAAAAATTTCAAGTGTCAGATAACTTAAATATAGGCCCATGTGGCCACTTCTTAACGTCATCCTTTCACACCAAAAAAAATAAAAAATAAATA
>MKEJ01029468.1:0-18618 GCA_001753735.1 Embelia ribes
TGGAAAAAGTTGATTTGAAATTGAAATGTATTGGCGAGGTATTTCAAACTTGGAAAATATATTTTTGAAAGCGCCGTGGATTTTTTAATGAAATGCTAAATGTGGTGTTTAAAATGCAATGGCTTAGATAAGGCGATGTCTTTAATGCGTTGTTTTGAATTTTAAAGAAAAACGTGTATTATTAATGCGTTGTTGAACTTAAAAATTGCATTACATATCATTGGGAATTGAGCCATTTTGCTTTCTTTTTAAGACAAGTGTCGACTGTTTTGCGAGCAGAATAAATTATAGAGAAGGCTTGGCGGCTTACCGTGAAAGTTGGGAAACCTGCGCAGGGATTTACCTTTGATTAGGCATTACTACCATGTAGGCAACGGATCAGAGAAGGTTATGATTAGGCGTTATCATGCGGATGACGGATCATAACAGTATTTGAAAAATGAAATAGATACTAGTCCTAATTATTTATTTGAGTCATGGTCGGGTGTATTGACGAGAGTTGTCGGTGTGCGTGTGTTCAGATATATTACATCACATTCATACCCTATTAGAGCATTCATTACATGCGAGGAACCGCATAGCATCACATTTATCCTAATATTTAGAAGGCTAACTTGTATATTTTTCCATATATTGTTCATAAATTTTGATGTAGGTCCGGATGTTGACGAGAGCCGTCCTTGAGCTAGGCATTCTATGTTGTAGATATTTTTTATATTTGCAGCACATTTTGAAGTTGCATATTTGTTTTGATGTATATTTTGTAGCATCGCTCTCATATTGTATTTTTTTAGGCTTAGTATTGTAGTAGTAGTACTCTATGACACATTATACCCTATTGTAGCCTTCAATGGCGATATGTATTTCAGGCTAGAACGTCGTGTAACATGTTGTATAATTGAAGCATTTAGCTATTGTGTATTGTTAACATGGTGTTTACTTTACGTTGATATAAAAGTTGCATGCAGGCTAAGTACATATCTTGATTCAATATATAGATTGTACGCACGTTATAGTGTAGTTTTTCTTTTTTGCGTATTCTAATATTAATATGTTGTAGACTGAGTTGTTCATGAGATTAACAATTAGCGTATTTTTCCTATTTTCATTTTATTCCCAGAACTATATATTTTTCTTTTCCTTTTCTTTAAAAAAGGAAAACACTCGCCCCCAATTTTTCCGAAATTCAGGGCGTAACATCGCCTATTCTAGCGGACATTGACACAAACACTCCCTTCCTCTCTCCTCTTTTTCTCGTTGGCAGCTACTACTCAACATAACATAAGTGCCATTTTTGAGTTTGTAACATTCTCACCAGGATGCTAATGTTGAATCCATTTATTAACTTGGCATAAGTAAACAGCTTGTTTATCCAGCAGTTGCTTTTTCACTTAGTTCCAAATCTAAGTCACAAGATCGCAGTACGGGAGCAAGAGCGTGAGAGCTTTATACCTGTAAGCCAAAAATGTATAGGCTAAAAACCTATGAGAGTGGAAGCGGAAGCAAGGATTGGGAGTTGCAGATGCATCGGGGGTGCACAGTAATCCGCTAGTTTTTCATCATCATCGTCCAAAACTTAAATATCCCAATAAATTGTAGTACGCTAAATAGAACAAAATAAGAAATCACGTCAGATCGTTAACGTGAATTTTTTTACGCCACTCATTCCGATCAACAGTTATTTGCTCGTCTAGTATGCATGTTCTTTCGTGACACTTATATGCATGTAATTAGAGGTATACCTCTGTCTTTTCTTTTTGTTTCCACTCCAATAACATTTCTAACTAGTGCCCTCATAGGTCTCCTTATATGTCTAAACCATCTTAAACTTCTCTCTCTCATCTTATCCTCAATTGGCGCCACACCTAACCTAGTACGAATATCTTCTTTCTAATTCTATTTTTCCTAATTTTCCCATACATCCACCTAAACATACACATCTCTACTACACTCATCCTATGTTCATCTTGTTTCTAAGTAGCCTAGCACTCACTTCCATACAATAAAGTTGAAAATTTTCCTTTCAATTGTAAAGGCATATTGCGATCACGTGAAACTCCGGATGCACTTCTCCACTTCATAAGACATAAATCATTCAAACATATCAAAATTGAACACTACAAAAACATATGGTCAATAGCCAAAGAAAAATCCAAATCAATAGCCATTAACCTATTATTTTGATTGTAATTTGATTCTTACCATCAAACTGAAAGAAGTGCACAATCAACTCATCCTCGGTTATTTGCACACGACTAGAAACCTGCAAACAAGAAAGAAAAAGTATCTAAGCATAAAAGCACATCAAGGAATCTAAGTGTGCGCAGTCCAGTTTTTTCTTCTCTACTAGTGTGGGAAAATACCACAAAAAGATTCTAGTTATATGGTATATGCATTTTCGAGAAGCACAAACATAAAAAGCAAAAGACAACACCAAACTACCCCAAGGTGCCTTGTAGAAGTTGACGTATTTTCTGGTGCTTCTGTTTTTATCCTGAACACTTATCATTAATCAAAGTGCAAGACAAACCTGTTTCTTTCGCTTCCTCGTTCCAGATTCTTCTTGAATACGGGTTTTCCCCTTACTCTCACTAGACTTACTACTGGTCAACCTTGAGTCTGGGCATCCTGAAAGCCCACTGCAACCCTCATTTGTCTTGAAAACTTTATCCTGGATTGATAGAGCCAGTGCCTAAAGGAAAAAAAGAAAAGTAACAAATTAATCAGTATTCTTAAGGTATTATTATATACCAAGACATTTAGAAATAACTAATTGGGAGTCAGCATGAAATGAAGATAAAATTCAACAGAGTATGAGAATATTTAAGAACTTACTTGCATAAAAGCATCATCTTCATCAACAAAGTCTGAATTGCTTTTGAGTTTCTGAACTTGGACTTTTTTCTTGGGTTTAAAATTTTTCTTCTTTCCCTTAAATAAAAGGAAAATCATGAGAAAAACAGAGGTCGCTTTTTGCATGTGTAAGAAATAAGTTTGAGTTATTAAATAGAAACCAAAAAACAAGCTAAAAGGGAGTTTTGCAAAATGGATTATAAAACTTATTCTGATAAAACCCAATGCCATGATCATGCTACAGCTAGCTTGGCTAGTCTCAGAAATAGTACTTGTGCAAAAATGTAAAAAGCATGACAATACTGGCTTTATCAATAGCTTCATTATATTTAAATCCCAAATTCAGCTAAAATGTGGAAGCCAAACAGAAACCAGAAATTTGGAAACAGAATTAAAAAGAATTTTGCCTTTAACTACTCCAAACTTGTGGTTTCAAAACCAAAGCTATATTTGAAGCAACCAAACAGTATATAAAGAGAAAGCGACCTAATTAGGCCTCTCCTGGAAATGCAAGTGAAGAGAGCAACTTCTTCTAACTTATTAATGTTATTGAATAGTGTAACGTCCCCAAAATTCGAATGAATTTTTCATTTTAATAATGATATTTTGTGTTGCAATTATAATATAATTATTGTGTAGTACATGTGTGGACATAGCGTAGTTGTGTAGTGTGTTATGCATAGTAGCGTGGTGTGGAAATAGCATTGGGAAATGTAAAAACATGTGGTGTGTGTCAGGATCGGTCAGTAATCGCGTAAGTTGCGTAGATTGAGTCTCGGACACTATTGCTATTCCGAAAGTTACGAAACACTTTTATAAGTGTACGAGTGATTACGAGTGTTTTCAAAAGTTATCGACCAAAAGTGTGGGCTTGAGTTTTGCCAAAATTCCAGTGGTCCGATCGGTCCAACAACGGTTTGATTGATCCAACTGGTGCTGACTGATTTAAGTGACTTCTTCGTTCTTCTCCATTCTTTTTACAAAAGAGCGTCAAAAGGGGTGAAATATATTTTTCAAACTTTAACACTCATTTTTATCTAGTTTCAGTGATTGTCTGTGATCAAAAACTTGATTTTTGGGTTCCTTATCACGAGTTCTCTCATTTGACGTAAGTCTCGATTTCTATCTTATTCATTTACCTTTTCTTGATTTCCGTGCCTCCATGGTACATCGAAATAAATTTGATTTTCTTATTCCTCATCACGATTCCTTGTATAGGTGCGTTGTCATCCGAGTTCGTTTGATAGACCGAACCGGGTGTGCTAGCGGAGGCGAATTTCGGGGTTTTTGGCGTGGGCGTGCGAAGGCTTGTTTTGGTGTGTTTGAGGTACAATAATCAACAAACTCTAATATAATCCTGAGAATTCTGTCGTATGTAGATGTGATGGATGCGTCTTGTATGCGTAGTCATAGGCGTAGTTGATTTCGTAGTTGTATGGCGTAGAATAAACATGATTTCATTATATGCGTAGCTTATTATCATGTTCAATGCGTAGCTTATTGTCATGTTAAATGAGTAGTTTTATATCATGTTTAATGCATAACATTGCATTCATATGGCGTGGCATAAACATTTATGTTTTATAAAAGAGAAGTTTTAAAAGAAAGACGTTGATTTGAAATAGCATAGTTTTGATTTGAAAGGAATTCTTTTATCATTAAAACATATGTTAGGCATTCGGTCTTTTTCCATTCTTTTCGGGACAAATAATATCAATCTTATAAAATGTGTAGAAAACAATTAGGCCTACAGTCTTACCTTGAAAGTCGGGAAACTTGCAGCAAAGATTATCCATTAATCACATCACAATGCGAGTAGCGGGTCAATGTAGGTTTTGGTCGAGTCAAAATGCGGGTGGCAAATCTTATACTTTTATTAAAATGCAAAGGGATACCAGCCCCAATTTTATAGGCATTAGCATAGTGCGTTGGCGTATCATAGTCCGTGTTGTAGCGTGGGCATGCGTTGCATTCATGACCATTATTACATTCATTCTCATGATATTATTTCTTATATGTTGTCGCATGTTCATTCATGTCATGTGTATAGCGTAGTCTCTCTTTTATCGTAAAGTTAATTGGTTAACCGTATACATTCCCTTTTTTCTTTTTTCTATGCGTGGTTTTGTAGGTGTCGAAGCGGGCACCAAGTATCAGTAGATGCTCAGCCTCTGCTGTATATTTTTTTGGCATATTAGCGTTGTATTTTGGCATAGGCGTAGACTTTTATCATGTATTTTGATATACTCTGATATAGCGATGTGTTCGCAAAGGCATAGATATTTTCTTGCCCTTATACGCGAGGCGAAAAATATATGTATACCTTCTATCTTATTCATTTTTTACAAACATTTAGCTTCTAATTTTGTAAACTAGTAGTTTACTATGTTTTCTTTTATTTCACATTGCTTATACATATTATTGTAGGCAGGATATATGTACATGATGTTGATGAGAATGCTGTAGTTATGCGTATTATCGTCCTGCAATAACGATTCGTTGCGTTAGCAAGATGGCGTAGAAGTATTGTCGCTTCATTTTTCTTTTATTCTCATTTTTCTTTTATTTTCCCCCCTTCTCATTTATTTTTCCTTATGAATTCCCGTCCCCAGGTTTGAGGGGATTCGGGGCGTGACTAGTTGGTATCAGAGCAAACCAGGTTATGTAATCTTGGTGTCTTACGGGTAGGAATTTTAGCGGGGTCGCAAGCGTAGTAATGCGCAGAATGCATTGATTACATTTGCATGGTACTAACTTCCATTGCGTAGTATAATGTGTGATAGTTTATGCATTGATACTATCACACATTTCTTGACTGACTTTTTTCTTCCTCTTTCGTTATTGATGTGAAGTTTAGCGATGGCGCGAGATAGTTGAGGTGAAGGCAGACGCGGGGGAAGAGGAAGTAATGTGCGTGGAAAGGATGGTCGCAGGGGAGTTCGTGAAGTGAAGAGGAAGAGGTGCATCAAATGAACACTCGTGCAAGGGAAGCGGAGATTTGAGAAGCAAAAAATATTTCTGCTCTGGAGGACACGATGAGCGAGGAAGTAAGCTTGGAGGAATCCGAAGAAGACATTCCTTTGTCTCAACCTCAATTTCCACCAATAGCTCAAACGGGACTTGGAAATGTGTAAGTCTTCTAATATATATCAAGCACTAGAAGCGGTGTTGAATCGTGTTGCAAGGAGTGTACAAGAGAGTATAGATATTAGGTGTCTTCGGCCCAGAAGAATTTTCCTACAATGGTTCCTCCGACTTTTCGGGTAGTATGAGGCTATTCTAGTAGAGGACTAGATTTTGGAGGTGGAGAGAATATTTAAATCTCTCCAAATGGTTGAAGATGATCTATAAATGGTAATGGAGCCATTTTATCTTCGAGGGAAGGCGGCAAGGTGGTGGCAAAGTCAAGAGGAGGTGAATGGGCTATAGGGGATAGTTTGGATCACTTTTTGTGAGCTATTCTTGAAGGAATTCTTCCCCAAGATGCTTTGTGAAAGCAAACGGCAAGAGTTCGTAAACCTCGTACAAAGGGGTTCAACGGCACAAGAGTACCAAATTTCTTTCAATGATCTTTCCCGGTATGCACCTGAACTTGTTTCAACGGAGAAGTTGCAAAGCCGTCAGTTCAAGAACGGGTTGCGTCCTATTCAGACCCATGTGATAGCGCGTCTTCATGACACCTTCAAGAGATATGTTGGAGCGGCGATGGAGGTGTAATACAACTTGGTTAACAAGCAGTGGGCGAATGCTTCTCATTCTACTCGACCTCCAGGTCAACCTTCTAATTCGTAGTCGCAATCTGTTCAGAACCCAAATATGGGTTTGGGTGCTCGTAGTGGTCGTATTGGCGGTGGTGGTCAGAATGGTTCTGGTGTAGACGAGGGCCGTGGCAAGAAAAGGTTGCGAGGCAATTTTTCTTCTCGCGAGCAATCCAGCCTACATTCTCGACATCTTCTGGCTCTACCGTACAGGGTACGGGATGCTTCTAGTGTGGCCGTCAGGGTTATATGGCTCATGATTGTACATTTCCCGCAGCTGGTCGTATGTGTGAGTCGGAGGGACATTTGCAGGCAACTTCTCCTTCAGTTGCTTGTCGTCAGTGTGGCCAGAAGGGCTATGTAGTCTTGTCCCAAGGGCTTCGATGTTCCAGCTGCAGCTAGTAGTCATCAGTAGCAGCCTTCTTTCGGTCTAACTTCTAGGCCACCGCAGACTATTCCGCCTTCATCTTCTCGTCAGAGCGGGAGTATGGCACGTAGAGTATTTCGGAGTAGTGTAGGGCACGGTGAATTTCAGCATGGACAATCTTTACAGACTCGTGCTTATGAGATGTTTCAGATGCCTCAAACTCTAGATGTTGCTAAGCCTTTCTTTGTTCAAGGTATCGTACCATTTCTTTCTAAATGGTTGCATGTATCATTCGACACTGGTGCATTACGTTCATTCATTACTTTACGTTTTCATTGATTTTGGATCTTCCTATGGAGCGTATGGATACCCATATGTTGATACTCCAAGGAATAACACTTATCATATTGATCATATATGTCGGGGGTGAGATATTCTCATTGCAGAACATATCTTCGAATATGATTTCGCAGTTTTTGGCATGTTAGCTTTCGATATCATTTTGGGTATTGATTGATTGACGAACTTTCATACTATGATTGATTGCGAGAGGCATAGAATGATGATGAGAATTTCTTCAGGGGATTGCGTTGTTTTCCATGGGGAGTGTGATCATATGCTTCCCTATACGCATCGTGCTTTGACTAGTTTATCTGTAATGATGGCTAGTCTTTTTATTGCGGAGGAAGTGATTGTGGGGGTTGTCTGTGATTTCCTTGATGTATTTCCTAATGACCTTAGTGCGGTACTTTCTAAGCGAGAGGTTTGAGTTCGTTATTGATTTGATTTCTGGGAATAAACTTATTTCTATCACGCCGTACCGTTTGGCTCCAATGGAGTTGGAGGAGCTGCGATAGCAAATAGACGATCAAAAGCTGAAGGTGTTTATTCGGCCTAGTACTTCACCTTGGGGTGCTCTCACGTTGTACGTGCCGAAGAAAGGTGGGTCGATGCGTATGTGCATCGACTATCAGAAATTGAATCGCGTAACAATGAAGAACAAATATCCTTTACCACGTATTAATTGTGGGGTTCTCGTTTCTTTTCCAAGATTGATCTTCGATCTGGTTACCACCAATTAAGGGTGCAGAAGGAGGATATCGAGAAGACAGCGTTTCAAACTCATTATAGGCATTATGAGTTTTTCGTAATGCCATTTGGTCTTAGAATGCTCCTGCGACATTCATGAACTTGATGAACCAAATCTTCCAACCTTATTTGGATCGTTTTCGTTGTATTTATTTACTATATTCTCATATATTCGCCTATGGAAGAGACACACCGAGAACATCCCCGTATTGTTCTTTCTACTCATCGGGAGCATCGGCTTAATGCGAAGTTCTCGAAATGCAAATTCTGGATGCACGAAGTTCAGTTCCTTGGTCATGTGGTTTCGAAGAGCGGGGTTGCGGTTGATCCTTCGAAAATCGAGGCCATTACCAATTGGGAACAACCTAAGTCTGTGTTCGAGATACATAACTTATTGGGGTTAACTGATTATTACCAAAGTTTCGTCAAAAACTTTTCCCGTTTGGTGGCCCCAATAACGAGACTTACTCGTAAGGTGGTGAAGTTCAAGTAGGATGCAAAGTGCGATGAGTCTTTTCTCACTCTGAAGGCGTTGACCTTGGCTCCAATTCTAGTCATCCCAAAGCGATGCCTTGGCTATACGGTATATTGTGATGCATCGAATAAGGGTTTAGGTTGCATGTTAATGCAACTCGGAAAAGTGGTGGCTTGTGCATCGAGACAATTGAAATTGCATGAGAAGAATTATCCTACTCATTATCTCGAACTTGGTACGTCATTACCTCTACGGTGAGAAGTTTGAGGTATTTTCTCACCATAAATCTCTCAAATACGCATTTACGCAACGCGACTTGAATATGCATAAGAGGCAATGGATGAAATAACTAGACCAATACAACTTTGATCTTGAGTATCACCCAACGAAGGCGAACGTTGTAGCGGATGCATTGAGTCATAAGACACGATGTTTTCTTGCATTTATGGCGGTGAATGAATGGGAAATAATGCAGGTGTTGAATGAGTTCAAGTTGAATTGCGTAGAAGAAGTGGGAAACGGGGGTGGCGTTTACAATTGAAGTTATACTGACTTTGATTACTCACATGTTAGAGGAGCAACGTGTTGATGATGAATCCAATACTTATCATGTTCGCATTATTAGTGAGCATTGTCTTGATAGATAGGCAATGGCGGAGGATGGAGAGATACGATTTCATAATCGTTTTTGTTCCTGAATCTGTTCGAGATGAGGTAATTCAGGAATCTCACTATTCGCATTTAGTCATGCATCCTGGGGGCACCAAAATGTTTCATAACATCGCGAGTCAGTATTGGTAGCCCGGAATGAAGGGCATTGCGGAGTTTGTATCGCGATGTTTGACTTAACAGCAAGTGAAAGTTGAATACAAGCATCCAAACAGGTGGCTTAGACCATTGCCCAGCATTAAAGCGAATTAAAGGGGTTCCCGAGTGGATACGGGCGCGAAGAGACAATACGGGCACAATATCGGGAGTTGATCGTCGATTCCAGTATGTCTTTTCTTATTGCATAGTATGTGTTAATTTTGGGGACGAAATTTCCTAACACGAGGAAGATGTAACACCCCGGAAATTCGAATGAATTTTTTTTTTAATAATATAATATAATATAATATTGCGTTGCATTTGTAATATTATTATTGCATGGTATATGCATGGATATAGCGTAATTGTGTAGTGTGTTGTAAGGAGTCGCGTGGTGTGGAAATAATGTTGGGAAACGTAAAAACACGTGGTGTGTGTCGGGGTTGGTCTGTAATTGCGATGAAAAACTTGATTTTAGGGTTCTTTATCGCGAGTTCTCTCATTTGACGTATGTCTCAATTTCTATCTTGTTCATTCACCTTTTCTCAATTTTCGTGCCTCTATGGTACATCGAAATAAATTTGATTTTCTTATTCCTCATCACAAGTAAATCATTTCCTTGTGTAGGCGCATTGTTATCCGAGTTCGTTCGATAGATCGAACCGGGGGTGCTAGTGGAGGCGAATTCGGGGGGTTTTGGCGTGGGCGTGCAAGGGCTTGTTTTGATACATTTGAAGTACGGTAATCAACAAACCCTAATATAATCCTAAGATTTCTGCCGTATGTAGACGTGATGGATACGTCATGTAAGCGTAGTCGTAGGCGTAGTTGATTTCATAGTTTTATGGCGTAGAATAAACATGATTTCATTATATGCATAGCTTATTATCATGTTTAATGCGCAGCATATTATCATGTTTAATACGTAGCTTATTATCATGTTAAATCTGTAGTTTTATATCATATTTAATGCATAGCATTGCATTCATATAGTGTGGCATAAACATGCTTTATGAAAGCCAAATTTTAAAAGAAAGGCGTTGATTTGAAATGGCATAGTTTTTATTTGAAAGGAATTCTTCTATCATTAAAACATGTGTTAGGCGTTTGGTCTTTCTCCTTTCTTTTCGGGACAAATAGCATCAATCTTAAAAAATGCATAGAAAACAATTAGACTTACAGCCTTACCGTGAAAGTCGGAAAATCTGCAGCAAGGATTATCCATTAATCACGTCACAATACAAGTGACAAATCAATAAAGGCTTTGGTCGCGTCACAATACGGGTGGCAGATCTTAGCACTTTTATTAAAATGTGAGGAGACACTAGTCCCAATTTTATAGGCATTGGCGTAGTGTGTTGGCGTATCACGTAGTCTGTGTTGTAACGTAGGCGTGCGTTGCATTCATAACCATTATTACATTCATGCTCATGATATTATTTCTTATATGTTGTCGCATGTTCATTCATGTCATGCATAGTGTAGTCTCTCTTTTATCGTAGAGTTAATTGGTTAACCGTATACATTCCCTTTTTTCTTTCTTCTATGCGTAGTTTTGTAGGTGTGGAGGCAGGTGCAGAGTAACAATAGATGCTCAGGCTCTGTTGTATATAATTTTGGCATATTAGCATCATCGAATTTGGCATAGGCGCAAACTTTTATCATGATGTATTTTGATATACTCTGTTGTAGCATACTCTGATATGGCAATGTAGCATTTGCGAATATATAGATATGTTCTTATCCTAGTACACGAGGCAATAAACATATATATACCTACTATCTTATTCATTTTTTACAATCATTTAGTTTTTAGTGTTGTAAACTGGCAATTTACTATGTTGTTTATATTTCTTTTCTAGGGTTGGAGTTGTCTTTCTTTCTTTCTTTTATTTCACATTACCTATGCATATTATTGAAAGCAGGATATATGTACATGATGAAGCGAATGCTATAGTTATGCGTAGTATCGTCCTGCTGTGGCGATTATTTTCGTTCGCAAGATGGCATAAAAGTGTTGTCGTTGCATTCTTCTTTTATTCTTATTTTCATTTTTCTTTTTTTTTCTTTTCTTTTTTTCCCCCTCTTATTTTCTTTTATTTTTCCTTATGAGTTCACGTCTCCAGGTTTGAGGGGATTTGGGACGTGACAAATAGTTTATTGTTAGAATATTACAAAATAATTCACCTTGATAATTATATTATACTTATAAACTCATCAACTCAAGGCAAAGTAGACAATCATAACTGAGGGAAAAGTATGAACAAGACATCTAAAAGGATCATAACCACTTAGGCTTAGAACAAAATAAAAAAAATGTATAAAACTACATATAAATAGCGTAGCTTTACAAGCAGAAATGAGTATGAATTTTTGGCTACCAAATTGTTTGAGCTGTTAGCTTTAAGCATACTAATTAGCTATGTTTGTGATAAATGTGTATTTGTACATACAATAAAATACAAGAATTGATACCATAGTTTAATCAAACTACCCGCTGCGCACTTTAATTAACAAGAAGGACAGGAACTGATTAAATAAATATTATTTAACAGTTTTACAGGTACAGTACACTATAAAAGATGTCACACGTCAGCTGAAAAGATGGGTGGAAAAAGTTACTCTCTCTATATTTAATACTTAGCTAATTCATTTATTACCTTAACTGTCATTAATATATTACCCAAACCTTCACTAACGTAAGCATTGGAGGGTCCGTAGACAATCCACCTGTTTGTACTTTCAGGTACCGAAGGGAAGCTAAAGATGGACCTTCGGACGATAATCCCGCTATTCATATTTCCAAGTATTCATCATCGGGGAGTATATATCCGATTCACAACTGGATACATACTCTTCAACTGACGCCGTGTGAGAACTTCTAGTATCGAAAACTTTTAAGTTGCCGAACCTACTAACATATAAACATGTCGAGATCCCCTGACCTCCAAAACCCCCATCCACCAAATTCAACCCACAATGACAGATCTCTCCCCGTGAACCAAACATCACCCAAAGTTGCCCAAAACTCATCTACCATCCCTTCCCTCCCATCTAATGCAATACCCCTTGGCTTCAATACCCGAAGCAACTTATCTGACTTAATCTTACCCGAAGTGCAGTCCAGACTCAACCAACAAATTATAAATAATCCAAGCTCCTCCAACTACCCTCCGCAGCCCCTGGATCTGCAAGCCCTAATCACTTCTATTGTGCAAGAACAAATTCAATAAGCCCTTAGTTCCTCGAGTTTAACGATTGAATGCAAAAACAATTCCCTCCTTCCTACATCAAAGCACCACCCGATGGCAATTGAACACATTAATGAAAGGGTCCCTCCTGAGCCGACCTTAGCATCCGAACAAAATCCGGGCAATGTTCCAAGCCCTGGAAGATTGGGACCCAAAAAACCTACCTCCGCCCTACCCACCGTACCAGGCGCAATGCAAAAGGCTACGCGAGGAGATCCTACCATCATAAGAAGAAGATCCCCTTCCCCTAGGGTGATTGATGAGCGAAAGAGGACTCATATCCCTCGAACCTCAGGGCCTAAAGCCACTAATTCCTCTAACTCGGCCAATTCTTCCCGATTCACCAGTTTCATCCCCTTTCAGGCGGATGACCAAAAGTATGATTCCGAGGATGATAAGCAGTATTTCCCTGAACATGTGTCTGGTGTGCCCCAAGGTCCCGACCCTATTTCACATCTTCAAACCCGAAGTGATTTAAGAAACTAGGCTCAACATGTGCACAATCGAGTTCGATAGCCCGTATCGGGAAATGACTGACCTAGTAGGTCTCAATTTCTTTCTCTGTCCGATTCACATCATTCCGGACCCATTCAACATTCCCATTTATCCCGAAGAAGGCCCCACCCCCCGAACTCCCTCCTTATCCCCGCACAGCTGTGGATGAACAAGTGGAGCAAATAATCGGTAGAATGACCCGATCCCCTTTAAGCGATGACATCTTATCGACATCTTATCCGAGCCAACACCACGAAATTATAGCCCTCCCGCCCTTCCCATATACAATGACATCTCGGATCCAAGCATCCATCTGATACACTACCAACAAAAAATGTTTGCATGGAGCTCTAATGAGAATTTCTCATGCAAAATGTTCCCTTCCACCTTTGGAGAGGTAGCATTAAAGTGGTTGGATCTGGAAGTCCCAGGGTCGATTTGAACGTGGAGGTAGATGATGGAGAAGTTTCTAAGAAGATTCACCACAAATTTCAAAACCACCTTATGGCCAGAAGCCCTAATGTAGATGAGAAAGAGTCCAGCTGAAAGCCTCAACGACTTCACCATTCGTTTTTAAAATGTGTAAAATTCCATTGACCGAATACGTTGCCCCGACACTTTTGCCCTTGGCTGCATCACCGCCTACCTTCATCCTCGGGATGAAACTTATGTCAAATTACATTCTAAACCAGCCAAATCCATGGACCAGCTCTTCCTTCGGCTAGATAAGTACTTAAAGGCCGAAGAAGCAAGGTAAAGAGTTGTTTCTAGGAAAGGAAAGAAATCGGGTTCTGAAAAAGCACATAACGTGGTACAGGAACGTAGAAGGGATGATCGGGCAAAAGATAGAAAGACCAATGAAAGTAAGGAGTATAAACACATGGAGCCAAGAGGATAGCAGGATCAGGGTCCCCAACACCGATTCAACAAACCCAATGCTGAGATTTTCCATGAGATCAAATGCAATGATTGGATTACTCCACCTACACCGCTCAAAAGTCCTCCCAAGCACAGAGACAAAACGAATTATTGTGAATATCACCGAGATAATGGTCATACCACCTCAAACTGTTATAGTTTACAAAGGCAATTGGAAAACTGGGCTAATAAAGGGTACCTCCACGAATACATTGTTATACAGGAGGCACTCCCACCCCCACCACCCCATCATCAACCTGCCCCTGCTTTACCCGAAATATTAACTGTACATACATCTGAACTATTGCCGACAGTACCAAATTCATAGCGTGTCGTTAACCGAAGGTGGAGATTTCAGCAGTATATCAACTCTATTTCAATTCATGACCCATGGGGAGAAAAGGCAAATAATGGTGCAACAGCCCATCTCGATTACTGACTTTGATCTGGAGGATGTTTCTTTACCGCATAATGATGCCCTCATAATCAAAGTTGCCATACACCGAATGGCAATGGTACACCGACTCCTGGTAGATGGTGGAAGTTCGGTAGATATCCTGTTCGCTCATATGTTACCCAAGCTCCACATTTCCTTTGCAAAATTATCTCCAGCATCCATTTCTCTTATTGGCTTCAGTTCAGAGCAAGTAAAGGCACTGGGGAGAATATGGTTGGGCGTTCAAACAAGCCAAACCGAAACCAAGGTAGAATTTACAGTAATTGATGCCCTTCTCCCTACAATTGAATCCTCGAGCGACCATGGTCACACAACCTTAATACAACTGCCTTTACTCTACACCAAAAAGTACGATACCGTGTTCCAGGCGGAATTGAAACAATCAGGGGAAACCAACATGAATTTAGACAATTTATTAATGCAACCATCAGAGGAAAGGCTACCATTCAGATTTATGCCTCAACCGATATACACGAAAATGATAATTGTTCTAATCCAAACATTACTTCACCTACCCAGAAAGCTCCATTTTACGGAGAAATCCCTTTAACCGAACCAGGGATAAATCCAAACGAGAAGGTAGAGGAGCAACTTATCAAACGACAAATTCCTGGCGCTGATGCTGAACATTATGTTCTCCTTGGTTCGGCCTTACCGAAGAACAATGCCGAAGAATTATTCCAGTTCCTCCTAAACTACATAATTTTGCACGAACCTCAGCTGAGGTGTTTGGACTCGATCCCAAAATTGCTTGTCATCGCCTTAATATCAATACACGGTTCCGAACAGTACAACAGAAGGCTCAAACATATAAAAAAGAACATCAGGAAGCCATCCATATGGAAGTACAAAAGTTATTGTCGGCTTCAGCAATTCGTGAGGTTTTTTTTGTCATGGTTGTACCGAAGAAGAATGGCAATTGGTAGGTCTGTGTTGATTACACCGATCTAAACAAAGCCTACCCCAAAGATCCTTTTCCTATACCTAAAATCAATCAGTTAGTGGATGCATCGGCAACAACTCAACGTTTGAGTTTCTTATATGCATATTCCGGGTATAATCAAATCCCAATGCATCAACCGGATCAAGAAGCAATCTCTTTCAGAGGACCCTCGGGTAACTACTATTAGAATGTTATGCCGTTCGGATTAAAGAATGCAGGATCCACTTATTAGAGGGCAATCACATGAATTTGTATTCCGCATCCGGGAAAAACCATGGGTGGCTATATCGATGGTATGGTCGTAATGAGTTGGGAACAGGACGATCATATCACAGATTTGAAGGAAGTATTCCATACCCTACAACAATACAAACTCAAGCTGAATGCCTCTAAATGCGCCTTCGGAGTAGAGGCAGGTAAATTTCTGGGTTTTATTGTTCGGCATCGGGGTATTAAAGCCAACCCCTTACAAATCCAAGCCTTTATCAATTTATGCCAACTAGAAAGAGTAAAAGAGGTTCAGAAACTGGCCGACATGGCCGCTGCCTTAAATTGGTTTATCAGCAGATCGACTGATAAATGCAAAGTCTTCTTTATCGTAATGAAGGGTAGTCGAAAGTTCGAATGGATAGAGCAATGCCAAAAAGCCTTCAAAGCCCTAAAGCAATACTTACTTGAAGCATCCACATTAACAATACCAAAGGATGGTGATGTTCTGGTCCTATACCTTGCCATCTAGAAAAATGTCATTAGTGTCGTACTATTCCGTGAAGAGGGTTCTGAACAAAAACCCATCTATTTCATTAGCAAAACTCTGGTGGCTTCTGAAACCCGATATCAACCCTTGGAGAAATTAGTATTCACCCTCGTCATCGCTTCCAAAAAGCTTCCGCGTTATTTTCATTCTTACTCCATCCTCTAATCTAGGCTACCCTGCAAAAGGTAGATCTCTCGGGATGGATGGCTAAATAGTCCATCGAGTTGGGTGCATATCATATCATTTATAAACCCCAAACAACGATAAAAGACCAAGAACTAGCGATTTTATTGCAAAATTTTCTAATAAACCAATATTTTGATTGTAAGATCAAGCAATGGTTTGTGGAAATTATATGTTGATGGGGCTTAAAAAAAATAAATCTGAAATTGGCATAGTCTTGACTGATCCCTATGGGAAAACTACAGAGCATTTGATACGCCTCAGATTCTAAACAACCAATAACGAGGTATAATATGTAGCAATCCTTTTTGGCTTACGAACAACAAGAAATATTGAAATCAACAAACTCAAAGTATACACTGATTCCCAATGGGTGGTAGAACAATTATTAAGGCAATATCAAAATAACTCTGCCAGAATGGAGGAATATTAGAAGCGACAAAATTTATCTCAGAGTTTGAGTAATTCTCTATCCAACTAGTGGCAAGAATCCAAAATGCTTATGTGGACGCTTTAGCAACTTTAGCCACCTCCATGTCAGCAGAAGAAGAATGTTGAATCCCCGTTCATTACTTACCAACTCCCAACACCGAACAACAACTATTCAACATACTGTCTATTCAAGAAGGCAAACCATGTTGAATAGACGAAATTATGGATTTTCTTCAAACACAGAATGTTCCCAAAGGCCGAAATGATGCTATTAGAATTCATAGGAAAGCAGTAAACTTATGGTTGTTAGATAATGGACAACTATATTATCAAAACTTTTTCGGACCATATCTTCGATGCCTTCCCTCTAGAAAGGTGGAACCTTTGTTGAAAGAAATCTATGAAGGATCATGTGGAGCATACATAGGATGGCGGTCTTTGGCATACATGGCCATTAGCCAGGGCTATCGGTGGCCACATATGCATGGCAATGCCGCTGCATAAGTAAAAAAATGTGAAAATGTCAAAGGTACATGCCTATCCTTCATTAACTTGCCCAGGATATGGTTGCCATAGTTGCAATCTGACCCTTTGCACAATGGGGGATGGACATCATTGGGTCACTCCCTTAGGCGAAGGGAAATCTACGTTATTTATTGGTAGCCACAAATTATTTTTCAAAGTAGATAGAAGTCATGCCTTTGGTCAAAGTAAACATGGAAAATACCAAGTCCTTTATTTGGAAACATATTATCACATGCTTCGGGTATTCCTATGCACTGTTAGCAGACAATGACATTAATTTTGATGGACAGTTCACTCAGGATTTTTGTACCGAACATAAAATCCGAAACTATTACTCTATACCTTTCTACTCTCAAAGTAATGGCCTTGTTGAAAACTCAAATCAAACCATTTTAGATGGCATTAAAAAGAGGTTAGAAGAAGCAAAAGGAAGATGGGTGGAAGAACTACATAGCGTTCTCTGGGCTCACCAAACCACGCCTCGAGCGGTCACCAATACAACCCCATTCAGTTTGATACATTAGAGTGAGGCCATAATTCCATTGGAAGTGGGTCTTTCCACCCATAGGACTCTCATAGTGGAACCAGGACAAATGATCTGCTTAGAAAGATAGAACTAGCTCTTGCAAATTCTAAAAGAGATGAGGCTCTAATACGAATAGAAGTATATCTGTATAAAATGAGAAACTCCTATAATAAAAAAGTGAAAGAGCATCTATACAAAGAGGGGGAGCTAGTTCTCCAGAAAATGACTCAAAGCAGAATAAACCTCGTCCATGGCAAGTTAGGTCCCAATTGGGAAGGGCCGTATAAAATTACTGAGATCTATCAAAACAATGCTTACCGACTGAAAAATCTTTACAATCCTAGAGGAGATGCAGAAAAATGACCTTGGAATGCCACCGACCTAATAAAGTACTTTTGGTAAGTTAAAATTCTCTTATTGTCCATGTAAGCAATCAATGACTGTTTCTACCTTCTGCACATAATTCAACAAATTTGGTTCATATGCACTCTAAAGAATACATACCAAAACCTCCTCTGGATTCTCAGGAATCCGAAAACCTTCTTTGAGGGCGAGCCTCAGAACCACCTCAAGAGGATGAAAAGTCGAGCCTCAGGGCCACCTCGAGATTCCCAAGAATCCGAAAGCCTTCTTTAAGGCATAGCCTCAAAGCCACCTCGAGAGGATGAGAGGCTGAACCTGTCACGCCCCGAAAATCGGTGACCTCGGGGACGTGAGGCAATCATGGTAAAGTAAACAATAAACATGATATAACAATAATAAAACCTGCCCATCTTACATAC
>MKEJ01029469.1:0-15884 GCA_001753735.1 Embelia ribes
ATTATTCATTCAAATTTAATTTTCATCGGTATTTTGTCGGTGAAATTATTAATTTTTAAATGGTTTAGTCGTTGTTTTGTCCGTAATAATTTGTAAAAAAAAATCAATAGTTTGTTGGTATTTTGTCGGTGAAATTATTCATTCATACACCGACAATTTACCAACAAATATATTTTATTTAATATTTCCGATAAATTATTGACCAAAATCACCGACGATTTACCAACAAAAATAATAGTCAGTAAAAATTTTGTCACTTATTTGTCAGAAAATGATCATTAATCAAAGTTATGAGAATCACCGACAAATTTAGAGACTAAATAATTCATCGGCAATAATTAAATTGAATAGTGTCGATAATTTATCGCACCTTGTAAAAAAAAATAGGTTTTGTCGGTATTTAGTTGGTAATCAGTGACAGAAAGAAGCTATCGGTAAATATTGTCGATAAAACAGCATTTTCTTGTAGTGGAATGAATAGAGAACCAAAAACCAAAGGCTGTGATACCATATTACAAAATGATAAGGTGATAAGAAATTGACTTAATCAGATATGACAGCCTTGGTACATACTTGCACATGCAGAGAAAGACTAATAAGGAAATATTACATCAATTTTTATTATTATTATTATTTTTATTTTTTATTTTTGGATTTGGATAATCAATATTACACCAAATCAATCTGCATCAATCATTACTAATTTAAGATCCTTCTAGAACTTAATTATAAGCTAAAATTTTATTTTCAAACCCATGGTTTGAGCTAAAGATGTAACTGCAGAAACTTAAAATAAATTATGAAGATCTAAATTGTAGTTTTTAAAATATAACTGTATTTATATTGCAACAGCATCCGAAGAGAAAAAATATAACAGGATCTAAGTTCGATACTGTGAAAGAATAAGTAAACTAAAGTCAAAATAAAAACCTAGTTGTAGATTAAATAGGGTGAACTTCTTATTTATTTTCAAACCCATGGTTTTATGTTACAATAAAACCATTCACATAATCATGTTAGACAACAAAAATTTTGCAGCTGTGAAGAAGCCAATTAAATAGGGTGAACTTTTTATTCATAAGCAATTTTAAAGACATAACTTACATTAACAACAATTGTGGATCCAATATTTCATGTTGGAGGCCGAATCTACGTGTTCATTATTGGGTACTGTTTTTGTTTTTGTTTTTTATTTTTGTCCGAGGGGGCCGTATAATGCAACTATTTCTAAATTTTTAAAATTTATACATAAATTCTACCGAAATTTAGAGGGTCAGGAAGTCGTGATCACTTTCTGGCATCTCTTAATCCGCCTGATAAATAATGTAAAAGATTGTACTTCAATCAAACCTAGTGGTCTTTTTCCGTTTGAAGGTTCAATGGATAGTGCAAAAATAACTTCAATTGAAGGGTTGGTTTCGGTACATTTTTTTTAAAAATAAGCCAATTTACTTATAATTAAAAAAAAAAAAGAGGATGCATATAAATTAAAGTTTTCAATTTATTTAGCTCAAAATAGAATAAATTTAGCTTAAAAGCTAAGCAGCCAAATACTATCCAATTTTTAAGTAAAAAAAAACTTCTAACTTGTGGCTTATAAGGTGCAAGCAAAAGCTAAGCAGAATAAATTAAGCAAAAACCCGAACTAAAGGGGTGTGTAGATTTTCTCTACATTGGGTTGTTTGTAATTAGTCCATTTATAAATTGGGCTCAACTTCTTAGTTAAGACTTTCACTCTATAACACCAAAATTGGATCTAATACCATTGTTCATGCATTCGTCATGTATTGGAGCTCACAAACTCGTAAGTAACTCAACCTTGTTTAGTTGCAACTTATAAATTATATTTTTTTTAATTTATTTACTTAAAAATTAGATAATATTTAGTTGCACAGCTTTTAAACTAAGCTTATTTACTCTTAGGTTTACATAAGTCGGAAATTTTAAACTGAATTTTTTTTTCTTAATTATAAATAAATTGGTTTATTTGTTTGAAAGTTGCAATCAAACAAATCTAAATATTAGAATAAGTATTTTTTTAAGGTGAATATTGATGATATATGATTAATAAAAATAAAAGCATGAGATATTTTGTCTGTAGATTCTACAAGTTTCCGCATTGGTTAACTTGCTAGAGCAAAAATTTTATTTTCAAGGTGCGAAATGAGACGGAATTTTTCTTGGTGACTATATATTAGCTTAACGTTTTGGACTCTTGAATATTTTTATTGCAATCGTGTTATAAAAAGCCTGTGGCAAGTTCCCATAGTGATGAGTGTATTAACACAGAAAAAATATCAAGTTATAATCAACTATGAACTAACAAGGGGAAAAACCGAAATAGTGAAATGACATCAATGCCAAAATAGAAGAAGTGCTGTAAACATGTTCGAAAATAAATAAAGTAATTTACGTTGTTCAGTCTCAAATTAAAATAAATTTAATTTGTGTCTAGTTTACGGGACCAAAACCGATTTGTATTTTTATTTTTAAAGGAGGAATTACAAAGAAGTATATCATTTAAAATAAAACTTGAAATATGGACAAAACTGACTACATTCTCACACTTATTTTCTCTCTTTTTATTTCTTTACGCACCTTTGAGTATGCTACTTAAGGCCTGCTTATATAGCCAATCAGATGAAGACGAGGGTAACAAATGGTGGGGGCATTCTTGCATCAGCACATAATATTTTCATTTAATAATTAGTCTTCATACTTGCATCAGTCGCAATACTTGTCAAATCAATAATTCAAAACACTCTATCTTGAATGATTAAGTATTATTCAAAATCCCCTGATTTGAATGGTTAGTGGATGACTATAAATCATTCAATTATATGAGCAATTGTCGCTTGAAAGATCCATCGATATCTTCCATTATGAAGAATTAACTAAGCTATTTGAATAGTTCACAAAGAAACCCAATTATGTTAAGAATTAACTAAGATATTTGAATAGTTCATAAAGAAACCTGATTTTGTATAGCAAAGTGATTAGCTCTTTTGACTTAACAAATAAGTAATGATCAATTGTGTAGCCCATATTGTATCACCATCTAAATAGAATCATATAGGTCTCGTGTTCGAGCAAAGCACAAACAAACTCTTTTTTTTCTTTAATATTTTTTTCATTTATTTTTATCTTTTCTTCTCATTTTCAAATAATCAGATTTGTAGTATCTTAATATATTTATATCTTCGGATATTACACAAATCCTGTAATATATTTTTTCAAATTATTTTTGTAAGGATTATCGCATTAGTTGTTGATATATAAAGCTTTTGCAATAAATAATTTGAAATGAATCTTCCTATGCACTTATAATTAGAGCAGTAACCAAAATAATCTCCTCTGAATCTATTTGAAACAGTTCCTGTTAATTAATAAAATAATATTATTCTCCTCCAAATTGGGAGAAGCATGGTGTAATCAAGTGATAAGTTCAACACCTTTAGAAACTTATGTATATATCATCCTTGTACTTGGATAAACAGTTTATCCCACATTGAACTTTTATAACAATTACCAGACCTTTATATAAAAGTAGAATACTTACTCAATACATACACATCTACAAGTGGAGAATACTCGGATTTGATCTCGTTGAATGATGAGATTCGGGAACACTAATTTCTAGTCATGTTTTGTACATAAAAATTTTGAAATTAAACAACTCCAACAACTCCAATTGTTAATTTAGAGGATTACTAACAGTTTTAATTTTGTACTTCATATATTTAATATAATTAAGCCATTTCTTATTTTGTTCAGTCAATTCTAGTTTTTGCAAAAATAGAGGAGTAACATAAAGCACCAAATTCTATGAATTATAGAATCACACCTCCAAAATTATTTTCACTCAACAATAATAGGATAATCGATTAACTTTAAGAGGACGAATAATTATACATCACCCTCATTATTAACTCAAACTCATATGTAAGAAATAACTCTAATATGCCAAACTAAGGTTATACATAAGCTAAGAGCCTACACCTACTAATGTGTCGTCATCATCTACAAGCGTTTGATCTACAACTGCTTACCTTCTACCATCCACACAAAAGAATTTAGCAAAACTAGTTAGAGGGGTTATTTGAGCCATCATATTTATTTGCAGTGTCAATTATACGAAAATAGTAATTTTTATAAATATATTTATTTTTTCTCAATTGAAGCCAAAAATTAAATCTAAATAAGTATACGATTAGGATTGTAAACATAATTATTTATTACCCTTAATATGTCAAAAGGTTTGATTATTCACCCTTAGTAATATGGATGTGTTAGTATACTTTGGAGTCCAATCAGCAATTACGAACTTACTTCATTGGGTACATAATTTCAACCTAAAAATATTCTAAATCTGATTAATATATTTCTGAATCATTAAATCGATAACTTATATCAACTAGTAATAATAATTCCCTCGTATGTCACCCACAATAAAAACATAATTCATCGCAAATTCTTCTTCAAACTTAGTATGTCAGCTCCTCACCGTCACTATATTTAGCTTACCATATTTGACTTTTTTTTTTCAAATTCTTCTAAACTTGGGACATTTACAAACTTCTTTCCACTTGCAATCCAAAAACACAAAATAAAATCTTTTTTCTTGACTTTCATGATCAGCAGGTCCCGATAAAAACTTATGATTTAAAATTTATTTTGCCCATATCTTTAATTTTTTTCTCTTGTACACAAAAATTATGAAAAAATATTTAAACTAAAATTTAAAAATTTTCTGCATAGTCTACAAAATTTTTAGTATCAGCTATAGAGACTCGTACCGATAATGTATTGTGACATGGTAAAAAATAAATAAAACAATTTGCAGAAAAATTAAATAAGAAACAAAAGACTTATGTGGTTCCGCCTCAAGTTCTTAAAACAAGTTTAACTTTAGCCTAATTTATGGGGTTAAAATCGATGTGTATTTTTATTTATATAAATGAGCGATTATAAAGTGTTACTATGTATAAAATAAAACTTATAATCTATATCAAATTAGTTCAATTTTGACACTTATTTTCTCTCTTTCTATACCTCTGAGTACGCGACTTGAGGCCTGTTTATATAGCCAAACAACGGAAGACAAAGTATTAAATAGTAGGGCCATCCTTACTTTACCATATAATATTTTTATTTAATAATTAAATTTTACACTTATATCAACTTCAATACTTATCAAATTAAATAATCCATGACAAAGAGAGAATTGATGGGATATTTTGAAAAGGATTAGGAATATACCATTTCATGATTGTGATAAAAAAAAATTATATTCACTCCGTCAAAAAAAAAAAATCCTTATTTCCTTTCTTATAAGTCCCAAAAGTATATCCACATTTGAAAAAAGGTACTAAATTTTCCATTTACATTTATAGTATTTACGTGGATGCTTGTATCAATCACAATATGCATCAAATTAATAATTCATAACAAAAAGAAAAATCATGGGATTTTTTAACAGGACTAGGAATATGCCATTTCATGACTTTGACAAAAAAATATATATAATATTATCCCTCCGGCCGAAAAAATTGTCCTTATTTCCTTTCTTATGTGTCAAAAATTTTATCGGCATTTGAAAAAAGGTACTAATTGTCCATTTACACTATGTCATTTTGCAGCATTAAGGGCACTAAATCTCTTAAGTTTTTCTAATGCACTAGCTTAATATAATAATAACTATTTAAATGCGTGTGGGTCATTGGCAATCGCGACTGTAATTTACTATTATAATTAACATGGCTAATGATAACATTAATTACAATAATGAATGAACAAGGGAAAACATTCATCTAAATAAGCTAAAAAATTTTAAGTTTGACACATTCAACTTTTTTCTTATTTGCTTAAAAATTGCAATCAACAAACCCTCATTATCAAAATAATTATTTTTTTAAGATGAACATTAACGATATATGTTGAAGCGGATCTTTCACAAAATAACTAAGATAATTGTCTTAGGTCTCCGAAAATAAAGGGTCCCCAAATTTTTAAATTTTTTAAATATATTATTTTAGAATAAAATTAATATTTCTTAATAAAGGCCAAAAATTTTGGCCTCATATTTAATTATTTTCATATAAAAATATATTGATAAAAAAACTCACTTTTTAAATTTTGTTTAATTTTGGAATCAAATCATTAAAATAAATATTTCTAATTTAGTATGATCTAATTCCTAACTAACTCCATCGTTTTTTGGTAATCACAATTCACAATTAACTTTAAAATCAATTTATCTTTTCATCTCCCCCACGTAGCAAGTTTTACTATAGTGGGAAAATAAAATTCTCTCATGCCATTCTCATGTCTCCGGTTCTTATACTTCATTCTTATTGCTTCATCAAATAAATTAAAGTAACTTTGTGAATCCGTCAACAAATCCAATTAATTAGGTTCTATCTTTCTACTCTATCTTTTTTTTAAAAAAATATGATATACAATGTTTATTTTATTATAGATAAAATGTTTGGTTGTATTATACAATATTCCTTTTTGATTAAAAAAATTCATATTTGGTATTAAAATATCTTCTAGGAAGTAACCAAATGGATATGAAAAATAAAAAAATTATAAAAAAAAGAATTAAAAAGCTAATATCATCTAAAAAAGGAACTCTTGATAAATTTGTGATAAATGAGAAAAATAGTAGTACAACTGTGGATGGATACCGGAGCGAACCAAATCTTAATCACGATTGATAAAATTAGTCATAGTAGTGATGAAAAACTTAGAAGATTTTGTTTTCACATCCAAATTCTTCGTATTATGATATTTTTTCTATTTACACTTTATTTTCATTTTTATATTTGATTTGGAAATAATAAGTATTAACATACTATCAATTTTTTCAACTGAAGAAAATATAATTTTATGCAATGTAAGATCCAAATTTTGTTTTTGCCTTAGATCTCATTTTTTGTAGATCTGCCACTGAATATATAATTAATAAAAATAAAAGCGTACGATATTTTGTGTATTGATTCCACAAGTTTCCGTTTTAGTTAACTTGCTAGAGCAAAAAAAAATTCTTTTTAAGGTGCAATATGAGAGATGCAAGTTTAGCATTATTTTTTTCTTGGTGACTATATATTACCTTAACGTTTTGGACTCTGAACATTTTTGTTGCGATTTTGTTATAAAATGCCAATGGCAAATTCTTTTAGTAATGAGCGTATTAACACGGAAAAAATACCTAGTATAATCAACTATAAACTAACAAGGGGAAAAAACGAAATAGTTAAATGATAACAAATGCCAAAATAGAAGAAAAAAACTCATGGGATTTTTTTTGAACAGAACTAGGAATATACCATTGCATGATTTTTTTTCAAAAAATAAAAAATAAATAAATAAAGTTATACTCCTTCCGTCACATGAGAAAAAAGATAATTCTTGTTTACTAAATTGTCCATTTTGCAACATTAAAGGCGCTAGTCCGTTTAGTTAATCTTTCAATTTTAACTTTTTAAAAGTTAAGCGTTTGAAATTTTTTTATAATTCAATTTTCTATAGGTAAAAACTTATTTGGCAATAATTTTTAAACAATTAATTTTCAATAATAAAAATTACCCAAAAACAAAAAGTGAAAACTTTGAACCTAAAAATACCGATGATTTTTACAGTATGTATTTTTTAATTTTTTCATTATACATAACAAAAATATGTATGTAATTTTTAAATGTAAAAATACATGTAATGTTGTGTTAAAGCACCATAAATCATTAATAATCACATGTAAAAATTTAACTCACTTCAACCCCCACTCTCTACACAAAATTTCTCAAATAATTATTATTTTTCTAGTTTCACTCACTTGAATTATTTGAGTAGAGAATCATATACTTTATATAACTTTTGTTTAGTGAAATAGTCAACACTATAATACAAAGAATAACTAAAATTTTAAGAACTTTTATGACATTTTAAATTAGAAATAAATAGATAAGAGTATAAGATAATTACTAAAAAATGAGTAATTTTTTTTTTTTTTGTATTTTAAACATAAAATAAATCACGATTACTATGTACTATAGTTTTAAAAAAATATTTTCTAGTTGAATTTAAGATAAAAAAATTAAGAATAGAAGCCAATTATTATAATAAATGAGTGAAGTTTTTTAATTTTGAATATAAAAATAAATTAAAGTTATTATTTATTAAAATTTTCAAAAAAATATTTTTTAGTTGAACTCAAGATAAAAAGATTAAGTTACAAATATATACTAAGAATAGAAAGTTAGCATATTCATTATAAAAACTATAGTATATTTTTACTTTCCAGCCTAAATTTGTAAAACTGAAAAGTTAGAAAATTGAGTTTTTAGAATTACTCTTCCAAAAAAAATCAATTTTTGAAAGGTGAAACTCAAAATTTGACATACCAATTTTCAACTTTTGAAAACAAAAAAGGGAAAAGTGAAAGATTTTATTAGTCTGTGTTTTTCATAATTATGCGCATGGTGCTTTGAGCTTTTCTAGTGCACTAACTCAATAAATACTGTTCAAATGCGAGTGGGTCATTAGCAAGCTCTTACTATTATAATTAACATGGCTAATGATAACATTAATTACAATAATGATAGCCATAGTTTCAAACGTATTCTATTTGGTCCCTGGAGTTGCAATTTTGCACCATTAATAGTCCTCAGGTTCTGAAAAGTCAAAGATTTGATCCCCAAAACTGGATATAAGAGTGAGGAATTTGATCCCTGCATAATTTCTTCTCATATGAAAACCATAGATGGCTCAAATTAGGACAATATCAACATAAATAGCCATAAAAGACTTGTTCACCAATTATAACCATTTATTTATAGATGTATGTATAGTTGTATTTTGACTTTATTGCAATCTCATGGTTTAGAAAAAGCATAGTCAGGTCATTTGCCTATTTATTAAGATAATACTAAATTTAAATTTACATCACCATATGTATAATATTGGTAAAGACACAACCTATAGCCTTCAACTAGAAATAGTAGTTAAATTTACATCACCAAATATTTTTGTATTTTTTTAAATATAGCCCTTGACTTTCTACCTTCATTGAAAATATGAAATTTCATTATTTTGTCGATTTTTATTTTTTGAGTCTTTCTTTTTATTTTTTACTTGTATTAAAAACTACTAATGTTATTCTTCGATCCACAACCACACGGAGTGAAAATCCTAGAAAATAAAGGTTGAGCATTAATAGACCCGAATTTTGATTTGCATATTTTTTTTTAATGTAAAGCATCGTCCGACACTTGTGGTTTATGAAAAGCAATCCGATAAACCATATGGCGATCGCATCACGCACCTCATCGGATGGCTTATGAAAATTTTAGAAAACAATTTACAATAATGTTTCTCCATTATTTGATTTCTAGAATTTTAATGAAAACAAATCCGTGTTTACGAAAGGCCTACATCAATACGACTAATATAATCACGACAAAACACACTAAAAAGGCAATTAACTGATATGATGCTTTCATAATTGCTCATACTTTTTTGATTTTGATTGATTGATTAATATTGATCACCACCTTCTATGAATTTAGCAAAACTCATACTGGATGCTTCGTATTTATTTATAATCCCAATTATGGAAAGTGTTAATTTTTATAAAGAAATTTATTTTCTATCGGTTGAAGTTATAAGTTAAATTTTAATAAGTATATATTTATATTTATAAATATAATTATTTATTATTCTTAATATATAAAATATTTAATTCTTCACCCTTTAGTAATATAGACGTGTTAGTATATTTTGAAGTCCGATAAATAATTATGGACTTGCTCCACAGTATTCTGAAAATTTTATAAATTTGATTAATATTTTTTCAAATTGTTAAATTAATAACTTGTATCAAATAGTAATAATACTTCCATCAAGTTTGTTGAAATTTGATTAATATATTTTTAAATCAAACTTACTACGCTAGCCACTCACCATCATCACATTTAGCTTACTATATTTGACTTTTTTTTTCCAAGTTCTTCAAAACTTTTAAGGATATTTACAGACTTCTTCCCATTTGTAGTCCAAGAACATAAAATAAAAAAATTTCTTTGACTTTACATGATCAACAAGTCCGATAAAAACTTGTAAGCCAAAATTTATTTTGCTAATATCTTAAATTTTTTTCTCTCACACACAAAATTGCGAAAAAATATTTAAATTAAAATTTAAAAATTTCCTGCATAGTGTACAAAATTTTTAACATGAGCTGTAGAGACTCGTATTGATTTAGCCACAAGAATATATTAGAAAACAAATAAAGTAATTTACAAGAAAATAAAATAGAAGATCAAGAATTATGTTATAAAGCAAATAAAGTAATCCATCAACTATTATTATTTATAACAAATACCAATTCATGGATCGGTGGATGCTGTCATGAAAATATTTAACCTACTACTAATAGTGATAATATTGAATTAGTTTTTCTACAGTACTTAATTATCGGAAAGGAGAAGAAGAAAAGAGTACTGAAAAAGCCTAATGTTTTACCAACGTGAGTATTATATTTTAAGGACAAAAAGAGATACGCAACCTCTTAATTGAATAGAACTGATGTGTCCTCATCAAATTAAAATATAAAGTTCCCTTGGTAAATAAATTTAATTTTATTTCAAATTAGCAACCCATCATCAATAAGAGAGAGCCCCTACATCCCGTTGCATTTGCTACTTTGCTGGAGTCCAATACTTCAGCCATAATCATTCCCTACAATAAAACCAAAGAGAGAAGGTACCTACTTTTGCATTTATGAGCTATAAGTAACTTGTCAATGTTCGGTATTGGCGGATAGAAAGAAGAAATCCCACTTCACCTCCAAAATTTCTTTAGTATATATATGGTTTGTTTGGTTGTGGCTTATAAGCTCTTTCTTATCTGTTTATTTATTTAAAAGTCTTACTGTATTTAGTTGTTCAACTTATAAGATGAACTTGTTTGGTATTTTGACATAAATAAGCCGAAAGTTTTAAGCTAGATGCATCCATTTTTTTTTTACACATAAATAAACTAGCTTATTTGCTTAAAAGTTGCAACCAAACGAAGTAATATACAAATTTTGAATTTTTTTACGAGTTGCATTATTTGGCTCCTCCATATCCCCTATCCGAAACAATTTTGGGACCGAAGTGAGTGATATTAGTTCTTCCCATCTTCATATATGCACAGAGGCAAAACTACGATATGAGGTTGCCAAATTTCTATAAATATTTTTAAGAGGGCTAAATGTCATAATATTTTTTATAGGGAATAATAATGCTGCATAAAAAAATTACAATAAGAAATAAGATATTAATGGGATCTTTTCAAACTCACAGCTCTAACTTTATATTTATGTATCATTTTCGGTTTTTGGTGATCTATTAAGAGGGTTGACATTATGCTTGTCAAAGTTTTACTAATCGAAAAAATTAATTTAAAATGCAGAGTTTTTACTAATAATTAGCAAATGATATCCACATGCTAATTAATTAACTTAGCGTGACAATCTTGTTGGCATCCCTACATATGCATAGCCAACAAGAAGGCCTAATGGCTGGTTTAGATTAAAGAATTTAAGCATTTAGGCTGTGGAAATTAAGAGATAGGGACACAAATTAGTTTTTTTAGAATAATAGCTAGATGGTAAATACTACCTCCCTTAGTTTGTAAAGGAGACATATAGCACGAAGTTGGTATATATCTATAGAAATTAAGATCATCTATCGAAACTGAATTAGTTAAGCTATTTATCATAGTGAATGTACTATAATTAGTTGAGCTATTTATCATAGTGAATGTACTAACTTATAAAGGTTTCGTAGCCATGATAATTACTTCTAATAATTGAAAAAAATATATATCTGAAATTTAATATTGTTAGTTACACTTTTAATTGATGATGAACAATCTATATTATCTTTGCATTGAATTATATCATGCTAATTTATTGTATTATTTGATCATGCTTCGCTAACACTTGTAGTTTTTTTAAAATTTAATTAAAAAATAACTCAAAGAATTAAATTTAAAGGGATATAATTAAGCTTCACACAAACTAGATTTTTTAGTAACTAATAGATAAATGTCCTCTGAGTTCTTGAAACAAAATGGGAAGAATCGCAAAGTCTTGAGAATACAAAGTCAACCTAATGATACTCAAGTTCGGCAAGTGTAGGATGATCAACCAATCTTATGCAAATACGTGATTAGTCATATGTCCAAAGTGTTAAACACCGATCCTGAGCAACTCGAGAAATTCTAATCGCACATTTTAGTAGACTATCAATCGGCAGATTATCTTAAGTATATTTTGGTGGTTTAGATTGCATGATAAATCAACGCCTTAGGTGTTGTAATTATCCACACAACCTACTAAGGTTATACCACTCTTTGTCATCCTACCTATACTGCTAGTGACACTTTATAAAGTTGCAAGCGACTCTAGAAAAGAGATTTTGATCATTTATGTATCCATGATAACATTTGAAAATTTTCTCAATACGCTAAGTTAGGGTTGGTAACCCTTTACAAAGTAAAACATCATTAGTCACCTTATCATTTTATTTTTAATATTGGAAACTGATATAATTGACAATTGACGTGGCTATCTCCCTAACCATTACTATATGAATATTCTCTATGCAGCTTTGATTATCTTTTGTAAATTTTATGCCAATTTTAGAAATTATGGTGCATTGGCCCCATGAAAATTAAATAAAGGACAATTATCAAAAGCATCCCCAAGGGCTGAGATTTTATTAATTTAATTCCAAGGTCTTAATTTATATCAATTTTGTCCCAAAAGTTTCTGTAACTCATTAAATAGATTCTTTTGGACAATTTTATCCTTTACTATAAAATATACACTATATAAGTACTTATCTCATATAACTAATCACATACTTATAGTTAGATAATTAATAAATACCAATTATTAAATTATAAGTTAAAATATTCAAAATAATTTTTAAAAAATTAAAAATAACTATTAAATCTACTGTAAATTTACCCAATATTTTCTGTACACTATTAATTTTCCTCATTTACATATCAATATTATGGAGTATTTATTTATATATCAAATTTACCCATTTTGTTAATATTTTAAATGCGAATAATTAATAGTGTAGAGAAAATAGTGGGTAAACTTATTTTAGATTTAATACTTAAATTTTTTTTTTAAAATTATTTCAAATATTTAATTTTTAGTTTAATAATTGATATTTATTAATTATTTAACTATTAGTATGTCATTAGTTATATGAGATGAATATTTTTAGAGTGAATAATTGAAAGCGAAGGGTAAAATTATTCAAAATGACCTATTTGACGAATTATGGAAATCTCTAGGTGAAATTGATAAAATTAAAATTTTTGGAACTAAATTGATAAAATCTAAAAAACTCAAGGGTGTTTTTTTATAATTGCCCAATAAAAAATTACTCCGTAGTCTATATTCTCGGACATGAAACTTAATCTCACCGGAGCATGCACAAAGATTTGTCGATTTACTAATACAAAAATATTAATAATGAAATGAGACAAATTTAATTTTTTTTGGTTATAATTATTGCCTTGTGGAGAGTTATTCCCATGTGAAGATGACCAGGAACAGTTGTTTTTAGACAGAAATGTCATCATCAACAAAATATTGAAATCGAAATTCTTCTCACATACAATACGTCATATATATTTCACCAACCAAACTAAAGTTGACTTTAATTCTGGCCAGAGCTTTGCTGCATACATTAAATGTAATGCTCGTTACAAAATTGACTTTTTTGGGACTAAAGTTAAAAAAAGGCAAATGGGCATTAACATAGAAGATTTATGATACCACACATAAAAAAAAAATATTGTACGCAAGTTTTTTCGTAGAAAACATGAAATAATATTGATATAAAATCCTTTAACATTTTTCCACATTGGTGGTTGCTTCAGTAATAAGACTAATAGCTTTGCAATTAAAGCACAGTTTAATTAAGAGTTGTTTAATTTGACAATCAAAATATCATTTTTTATACCATATCTTCGTTCATAATTTCTGTTGATATAGTACAATTCGCATGGTAATAATGTTCCTCTATGATAGAATAATTCTTTGTTAATCCAAGTCATTATGAATGAATTATCTTTTCATAGTAATGACGTGTAAATTGTATAACACGTTAGATGTACAATATTTTCATTGATTGTCATAAGTTGGTTATTTATTTAATGCCTATATATAAATGGGACTCCAGAAGATTTTGTTATGGAAGACATTTAATTCCTATTAGTATTTTGCAGTTCAAGATGACTCATTTAGCATGTATGGGAAATAAATTTTATATGAATATCATAAACTACTTAAGCTATTAAGATAGCTTTTGACGAAAAAATTACGGTTAATCACAAAAAAAATTCCATAATTATCCACCAACTTTTCATCATGTCCAATTTTGTTAAATTTAATATTGTAATAATCACATGTATAGAACTCATACTTAAAATCCAGATTGCAAGGGGATGGTGCACAATTAATTATATACAGGAGTTTAAGTTTATTATTAGTCGATTTAGTATAATATTTAACACTTCTTTCACTTGTGGTCGGGTTAATACTCTGAAGAATCGACAAATATATATAAATGGGCAGAGTCAATAACTTTTAAATTTAATCAAACAATCGAATATTTTTTGCTTTAATACCATATTAAATTATAATTATAACAATCACAATGTCAATTTTATTAATGGAATAGAATTTCTACACAAATTGGGCTATTTTAAAAATTATTATTAATTATTGATTTGACTTCACTCACTTGTCTGTACTAATTAGATTTTTGGAGTTTCGATCAATCCACAAGTGAGGGGAGGCATTAAAGTATATCTCAAATTGACTAGTTATAAATTTAATTACTTGTATATAATTGCACGAGCGCCATTTCCTTGGAAGCCAACTTTCAAGGGTAAGTATTACTCATATAATTGTTACAATACTAAATTTTAACATGGTATTAGAGCCTAAGATACTTGCAACTTGAAAGCCTAAAATATCACCTACTGGCCACTGGTAGTAATTGTTAGTGTTATTGTCGTTAAATAATTTTTGAATAACTATAAATAATAAACTAGAAATAATGAACTTGAAATATAGAAATTTATTAACAACTGAAAGGGGAAAAAAACTAGAATATATATTTTTTCAACTTTGTTACAAATAAACTATTGAAATATAAATATATACATAGTTTACCGTGCCCCCTTAAATCTAAATTGTCAACTGCACGAGTTGTTTTTGACCTGCACTAGTAATGGACTCTCAAGGTACAATGTTTGATCACCACGCCCTAATGTATGCTACAATTTGAGCTCCTGGTTGAGCTTTTTGTAGTGCGATACCCTCTTTGCTTCTCTATATGACTATAATTATGTGCAAAAAGTACAAGTGTTGTATATCCTTTCTATATGAAAAGTAGTTTACAAATAGCTTTTTTATAACTCAAAAAATATGTTACACTTTCAGCCATTATACCACAATTAGTGGGGGAGTTATATCTGCTCTTTTATGCAGATATTAGTGGGGTTAGTGGGTACTTAGTTACAGAATAATAGCCTCAAAGAATCCAAGGTTGGACTTTCTTACAATTTTTGAAGCTTTCGGGATCTTTATATAATTTTCAAAAATATTTAATTAAAATACTTAGTCCAAACCACACACACGCACCTAGCCTGATGCTTGACCTCTAACCCTAACCTTGACCTGGTCCCAGAATTGGATAAGAACAAGGATACGTCTAACGCGCCATGCGCAACCAACTACCAAGCCCAGGCCCCGAGCCCAAGTCCGAGCCCGCGCCCGACATGATATGGCCCGGCCCGGTCCGGTC
>MKEJ01029471.1:0-11064 GCA_001753735.1 Embelia ribes
TGCTTATTATTATATATTTTAAATGCGAAAGAAAAAAAAATTACTCGGAAATTTCGGGACGTTACATCTAGTCTGAAAATCTATTTATGTGGTTCTACAAATTGTCTCCAATTCATGCAATAAAACTAATGAAAAATATTTATTTAAAGATAACTCAAGGGTCACAAAAAATGTTCGGTAGATCTAATTAAATCTTTTCAAGTTTTTTAAGTAAAGACGGTCTTCAACTCAACTTGAAGCTGTACGTAAATAAACCTTTTGCTTGAAGAGTGGGAAAATTATCTCCGCTATCTGTCCATAATATTCACACATTTAACTAATATTAGCTTTCTTTCAATATTTTGTTAAAAATATTATTGAATATCTTTTTCATCTTATTCAGTATAATTACTTGCGGAATCTTGAATTGCAACAAACAACACGAAAGGAGGATATCTTCAAGCCATTCATTTATGAGTGTAACTTCTATATCCCGTTGGTGTAGAGATTTTATATACCACTATCCTTGGATATATAACATGTGTCCATTTGTACATGTGGTGTGGTGTGAGAAAAATAACATTTGCAAATATGTTATCCATCCAAGACTAATGATATAAAATATATATATATATGTACACAGTCGATGGAGAGTTCATTTGTTTTCATATATATCAGTTAAAAGTTAATTGATTAATAACATAATTAACTCCGCAAACAATGTGACTGAAAACTTATAGTATTTTAGCAGCCAATTACCTTTCCTTTCCGGAGTTGTTATTTGACCTTTTCCATATTTGGTAGATATGTAAGGTATAGTTCTTTTAAGCCCGAAAAAGTAACCTGCAAATATGATCAAAAAATTGTTTAGTTAGTGGAGTCGACTTTTCGTCCCGAATTCGATTGGAGGTGAGATATTGCGAGAGTCACATCATTCGAGACTAGCAGTTTATCCTAGGGGTATAAAGATGTACCATGATATTTTCTGAAAGTTTGGTGGCCGGGTATGAAGAGAGATATGGCAGAGTTTGTCTTAAGGTGTTTAACGTGTCAGCAAATGAACCATCTTACCATTTGGTGATGTGTCGGAGGTGCGGTGTTAAAGGGCATATGGAGTCTAGGTGTTCCGAGGGTTTTGCGGTTCCAAGTGGTTCTCGTGGTCCAGCTTCTTCTTCCGCTCCTTCTTTTGGATCGAGGATGTCATATGTTCCTCCTCCTTCTTATTCTTCTACTCATGGTGTAGGACCTTTTTGTGGTAGTGGTGGTGGATCTTGAGGGGGATCTCAGTAGACCAGACTTCTTAGGCTCTTGCTTAAGTGATGCCGTAGGGTCCGGATACAACAAAGCCTTTGGTAGTACGAGGTATGCTACCTTTCCTTTCTATTTGGGCATATGTATTGTTTAACACATGTTCCTCATGTTCATTCATTTATGCATGGTTTGCTCATATGTTGCATTTGCCTATTAAGGAGTTGAATACTCTTATTTGTGTTAATACTCCGAGGGAAAATGTGTTTCCTTTCGATAGTTTGTGTAGGGATTGTGAGCTGATCATTGTAGATTACGTGCTTGTACTTGATTCTATTGTATTTTGTATGTTGGGTTTTGATATCATCATCAACATTGATTGGTTGTCGCACTTTCATGTCGTTATTGATTGCTAGTGGAGGTGGGTTTTGATGAAAACTGTATTGGGTGTAGATGTGTGTTATCAAGGGAAGGGATAGCCTTCTCTACCTTATTCTTGTAAGATTCATACTAGTCTGGCATGCATGTTATCTAGCCTTACTATTGCGTATGAGTTGACGTTAGGGTTGGACTCTTTTTGTGGTGCACGAATTTCTGGATGTGTTCCCCTAGGATCTTAGCAGGCTCCCTCCCAAAAGGGAAGTCAATTTTCTATTAATTTGGTTCTTGGTACCAAACATATTTCTATAACTCTGTATCGGTTGGTGCTAGCTAAGTTAGAAGAGTTGCGTGTTCCGATTTTTTTATTTTTATTTTTTTCAAGATAATCACTCTTGCGACTTCTTGTGAACTCGTATCCTTCTTGAGTTTAAGGTGGGCTTGGGCCCTCGGCTATATTTTAAGAAGGCCCATCTAAATGGCCCACTACATAGAATCACGTGGGCATGACGTACATCCGATTTTTTTATTTTATGCAGACTTAAAATTATTTACACAAGTACTTATACGTACTAAAATACACAACGGCAAAATATGCGTAGTACAATTTTTTTTTACTACAAGTAAGTTTGTCTGGTAATGTATAATTTATGTTAAAAATTTCTCAACAATTTTTTTTTAAAAGAATATGTTTGGTAGTTTGTAATGAAGAAATGGCTAAAGAACTTGATTATATATGCACTTTATGGGATGCAAGAAAAATACACCTAATTCTTCTCTAACCATATGAGTATATAATTGATTGACATGCGTTATTTTTATCCTCTTGATAATAGTATCACCCTACCGGATCTAATCTCATGGATGCGTCTACGATTTTGGTACATAATTTCTAACTCGTTATTAGTTTTCCATTTTTTTCCCCTTAAAATTGTAAGGCTCATAGTACGATAAAATAGAAGTGGAACAACGGACTTTAGTCCTTGTAGACAAGTAACCCATGGGAAGTCCTCTCTATACAGAAATTTTATTATTATATATGAATTATCGTATTTTGAAGATAAATTATTACAAATTGAGAATAACATATAACTAATATTTTAGTTTATTTTTATTAAAATCACAATAAATTGTTCTCGATTTGTAGTTGTTTTGTACTGAAAATACAGTACTTATTTTTAAAAAATTATTATTTATTAGGAGAAAAACAAAATTCAAGTATTGAGAGCAAATCCTAACACAAGACATGACGTATTAGATTTGTACTCATCTATTAAAAACAAGGTACATATATTATATATGATATATAGATACATATAAATATATATGTATATTTACACAAAAACATGAGGTTTACGTAGCTTTTGGCAAGAAGAAGTGTCAAGGGGAACTCTTTTCTCCTCTCTACATAAATTTCATACTACGGTATTAAATCTACTAAGCATATAAAGTGATTGTTTGGTTAACAGTTAGTATGTTCGGCTTTTAAATCCAATACTGCGAATTAGAGAAACAATTTTTGTTTTTGAGTGGATTTTAAACTCCACACATTTGGATGTAAATTGTCATGGGCTTAATTTCTAAAGTCTATCCGTGCCGTACTTAACTCGCTCAACTTAGCTTTAAGAAGCTAAGTCAGTTTTAGATGCGCTCAACTCTCGACTAAGATACGAAAATTACACACGAAAGTATATGAGAGCGCTAGTGAAAAGTGGAGTGTAGAGAACCCTTTCTCTATTTTACTTAGCTTTGGTGGATGATTCAAATGGAGGGCTCCTCTTCTTTTCATACAACTCCTTGGAAAGTTCTAGGTATTTGAAAATTCCCTAATCGCTCCTAAAACTTGCAAATTTTAACCTAACAAAAGTATTAAGGAATGATGCAGTTTTACTAGTAAGTTAACAGGTTTATTGATCACTTGCACTCCTACTGATTTAGGAAGTTTAATATTTAATCCCTTTTAAACAATTTCAATTGGATTATTAGTTATTTAATTTATCATTTTCCTAAAAACGGGTTTTTCTTATTTCCGAGAACATACATATGAAAGCAATAAAAAGCAAAGTATTAAACCAATTAACTAAAATCTTGCCTATTAGCGGTGATTTAGTAACTTTGCTTTATCTCCTAATTCCTAATTATTAAACTCCATCTAAAGCTATCAAAAGTTAATTATAATTTATTAGTTTGTTGATTTGGTTTATTTCAATTTAAAATATCATCGAGTATTTGTCAAATACTATAACTATATCTAAATAATTTCTAAACCGACTAGCTAGACAGATTAAATAATTATATAATTTATAATTAATCAATTCCGTGTCATATCATCATAATCCTATTCAATTAACTATTTATTAAAAAATAGAATAGTTACCTTTATCATCTTAGGGCAATCAAGAAAACTAACAGCTCCTAACAATATTAAACAAAGCAAAAAGAATTAAAGAAAATATAAATTAGAATATACTCACATAGTTTTTATTAATGGAAGGAGGAATAGCTCAGTTCCTAGGAAGTATCGCAAGTCTCCTAGGGAGAGAATCTCTCTTAAGTTGTAGAATAAAACAATGAAAAGAGAATGACCGAATAATCCTAAAGTAGGCTATGGTTTTGAGCCTCTAACAAAATGTTAGGTAAAATATGGTCCGTTAGATCAAGTTTTTAAATCTTATTTTCGGAGTGAAAATAATAACTTTAATTCTGCTTGAAGTTGACATGTACCAAATCACGTGTCTAACATTGGCTCTTTATTTTTTTCGTTATTTTTTCAATATTTGGCCTTTAAACACTTCTCGAATAGTACCAAAGTATCTTTAATCTTTAATTTAAGTTGCCAAGAGTCCCAGAAATATCCAATTCGTTGAATTTAACTTCATTTCAAGCTCGAATTCGTGCATTTCTTTGCTTTTTGGTAATAATGCATAATAAATCAAGTTATATCAAAACAATGCCAATATTTTAATATAATTACACATAACTGTTGTAAAGGCAAAATTTTAATACCTTACATATATAACTTTTGTAACCCAATCATTTCCCTACTGTTTAGACTATTCCTCACACATCTATACATGTCTACTATATTCTATATCATTCTATTACATTCCATAATATTTTAGTTCCTACTAGAATATTCCTTTTTTTTTTTTTGAGAAAGTAAACTAGAATATTCTTACACTACTCTAAAATTTACAAGATATTTCCGATATGTTTTGGAACCTTCAGGAACATCTCGGAATACTCTAGAACCCTTGAACCTCTTCCATTTTTCCGCGATAACATTTTATATTTTGCCACCATGGTGTATACTCGGCATCCGCGTGACGCACCGTAGGTGACGAAATATCAGGCCATAACAAAATTCAATGACTACAAATCAAGGACAGCAGTCGAATCCCATACGTGATATTCCAATGCAAAAAATGTGGCCTTTTTCACGTCCCCATGCAAGTAAAGGATTAATAGTACGGCTAAAGATTTATTACATGAGATTACAAAACTCATAATTTTGAAAAATATACTAAATATTTTACACTTTAGTATAAACATATTTTTATGTGATCCCCAAATAATTTTTTAGCGCCCCATAATATTTGCCATTCCCTCTGTCCAAAACAATAGCCAATTTGACTAATAAATAGTTCTAAACAAAATTAAAAAGTAAGCTTTCAAATTTTGAGTTGTGTATAAATTTTCAAACGTACCCTTATTATTTCTTATCTTATTATGATCCGGTGGAATTATGAAACGCAATATGAGTATTTCATTTACATTTTACAATGATTGAGGATCCAAAAATAGAAATGAACTATTTTTCTTTAAATCAAAATAAAAATTGGGACAATTATTTTTGGAAGGAGGGAATAGACATTAAACACCCCCATCTCGAATTTTGGCTTCGCCCCTACATTTTATCTTAAAATAAAACTTTAGTTGTAATTTTTAAGTAAATAAATTAACTTATTTCTATCTAAAAAAAAGCTGGATGTATTCAGCTTATTTAAACAAAAATAACAAATAAGTTCAACTTAAAAACTGAATAGCCAAATATTGTCCAAATTTTAACCAAAAAATTGATAACCTATAGCTTATAAGTCAAAACCAAACAATCCAAAATGCTTATTTAAGTTTGTGTGAATGGTTAAAATTTTAAGGAATCTTTATCTATGATGGGAGTAAAAGTATTCTAACTATAGGTAATAACATTGCTTGCAAAGTTGGGGAGCCCAAATCTTGCACATACAAAACTAGTTTAATTATGAGATTATGCGAAAACATTTATCACGCACATATTTATAATGTTTCATGAAGAAAAAAAAATTATTTAAGTTTTATTAATGCAACTTATGCTTCTCTTTTCGTCATTTCTATTATGATATCAAATCATTTTTCAAAAAAATTTTGCACCTGAATTTATCGAGACACCCTCTTGAACCCATATTTTTCCTCAGTCATAGGTTGATTTATCGAGAAAGGAATGTTATTATATTATGTTCTAACTCATTGCAGAAGCTATACTTACAACACTTTCACAACAATATTTCTCCTATCCAAATTAGGAGAATGTTTTGAATGGAGCTGCTAATGACCAAGTTTGAGCTCGGCTATTGATGGCACGAGTTATATTCTTTGATTTTTAAATGAACCGATTAGCCTTCATAGTAATATGACTTATTAAATAAATGAACGAGTCTCAGTGTCGCCATGCTCGACTACTCGTTAGCTTAATTTTACGATAAAGTAAATTTGAATAATTATTTATATACTTATGATTGAATGTATATGACGTTAAACATTAATTGGATTAATTGTTTGACACTTTGCCATTTCATAATGATTTTATGTTTTTTTCCAAATGATCTGTAGTCTTATTTTAATAGAAGAAGTTATATAATCCCAAGAAAAATTTGGCTGCATAGCCATAACACAAAAGGTGATATGAGATTTAAGGATGCAAATAAAGCTAGTCGTTCATAAGTAAGCAGCTGACTAACTCATTAAGACTCATTTATCAATACACTAGCAAAGACTAAAAATAAAGTAGGCGATGGGCATGAACTAGGACCATATTCAAACTTAGACGAAATAGGAAGTCAAAATCTAATGATGAATTTTATTATTATTAGTTATTTATTTACTCTTCTAAATTTTCTGTTGGTATATATAAATAACACCTTATGTTATTATTTTTTGGAGGCTTGATTATATCAAACCTTAAAAATTCTTTCAATTTTCTAATTTAATTTACTTTCCTTCATTTTATAATTTTTTGTAGCGGAAATACTCAAGTAGGACTTGCTAAACAAATAACCAAAACCAAAACAAAATTCTTTAAACAAGCAAGTGGAGCCCACACATCCCGGACCCTGCTTGCTCCACTCAATTTGTTCTTCTTCGTTTTCCCCCCCCCCTTGTTTTTTCACAATTATCCAAATTACTCACCACTTACCAACAACTTTATCGCATCATCATCAAGAAAGGAAAGGGAGAAATAGATTACCACAAATTTCCATAAATATAGTGTGGACTATCATATTAAATTTGTTCATTTTTTTTTTCTTTTTCTTTATGGCGTCCTTCCTCCTGCATGAGAATATGTCACATATATTAAGACGTGCACTGGCGAACTTCGAATTACTATCATCTAATTATTGCGTCCTCGATCCCTTATAAGTCCTAGTATATGTGATGTTTTCCACATAGCGTCGTAGTGTCGGGTGTATCTCCTAGTAGGAGGACTTGTGTGTGAGAGACTCCACTACAGTGTGATTATTGGCTGAGAGTTTCAAACTTGTTAGACCTTATCAACTAATAGTCCTCAAAATATTGGTTTAATCCACCCTCATCTAAGGGTAAGACTAATTTAGCCTAACATATTAAAAAAGAACACAATAATAATATTGAAAAAAGATAAAAATAAAAATTGCTTGAGAGATAAAAAAATAAGAACAATATTTAAAAAGAAGGGAGAAAAATAAAAGATAATTAAATTAAATGAACAACTTACAAAGTTTAGAAATAAAGAACAAAGTTGAGTAAAAGATTTTGTTGTCACCCCAAAAACACTAGCCTCCATAATATTGAAAGATTAAACAAAAATATAAAACTAAACCTAAAAAAAAATAAAAAAAAAGTTACCCTCCTTCGCTGTGGTGTGTGCATATATTTATTTAAAACCTATGTTTAGCCTTTTTCTTTTTTTGCTTTATAATGGATTGTGGCGCTTTTGTAACAAGATCTAAAAAATAACAACTTTGGTCTTTTTTTCTTTATTTTATCTTCAAATTGCTCCCTTAACTTGAGAATTCACTTATTCACTCAATTTTGACAGCTTTACATTATTTCACGAGAAAAATCATAATTAAAGTTAAGAATGTCCAAATCAATCACTGTTAGAACCGTTAGAATCGTATTTCAAAGACTTACGTATCGGTATCAAATTTGATATGAGAATAAATTCTGTTAAAATTAGTTTCTCTTTAAACACTTGCCATCTTCGGAAAAAATTCCTTTCATCAATATTTGCTTCAATTCGGACCTAAAATCGTACATTTTTTTCGCCCTTACCTGAAACGTATAATATTTATTGTCATATCACAATTTTTTTTTATATATTATGCATTAAGTACACTTTAAGTTTTACAAATGCACTGTTTTAGCACATTAATATGTAATGTTTAAGCCCAATCACATCCCCCTAGCTACACATTATTAGTTCCTAGGGATGCAAAAATCTCAAAAAGTATGCAACCATTAGTACCATATAACTCCAAAGAACAAAGAAAATAAGATAAAGATAAAATAAAAATAAAGCATCTCCAATGGATGACAAAAGGAAAAGGAAAACAAATAAACCTATGTAGGAATTACAAATGTATTTAGCGTATGCAATAAGCCTTTAAACCCCTAAGTGTTCTTAGTCGAGGAGTTATTGTCTCATGAGGGTTTATCAGAGAGACACCCACAAACACCATAAATAGAGTTTCACTTTTTCAATAAAGCACAAGAAAAATAGTTTCAATCAAGTTGTAATAAATTCAAGTTCATTAAACTGGTTTATCGTTGGGGTATAGGCACATTTTTCAATTAGACACAAATCATATCATATATGCTTGGTTATTCAAAAATTTAAACAAAACTAAGTTAATTTCCACTTGAAATAGAATGATCCTATATGACTACCCCTCTTTATCCATACTTAGACTTAAAATAACTAAGAGTGCTTTTAACAGTGTAGACCACTACAATGCCTAATTAGAGAAACGACTACCCTATCTCTCCAGTAATACTCTGTTATAATTCCGATGGCAATATTCATTCTTTTTATTCAACCAAATTCACAACTTATTCACACACACACACACACACACACACACACACATTACCATCGGTGGGCTTATTGGCCTCTTTTATCACCTCCAACTCATCGGCTGAGAATTACATTTAATTTTTATAATAAGCAATTTTAGGCATTTAAGCAACCATTTTTTTGGAAAAAATAATTTAAAGAGCCATTTTTCTTTCAAAAGAAAAGTTTTCATATATTTTTGTAAAATTTCAAAGTATTTTCAAACTTTTGTTTTATCAAATTCCCAAATAACCTCATTTAGATAATAATTTTCAAGTCCAACCTACTTGAGCGAAGAAAACAAACTAGCCTCCCTTACCATCATTTAAAACAACTCAAAACTTTTTAAGTTTATAAAAAATATGGAACTCAAATATGCACACATAATCGAGATAATTCCTCAAACCCTTCTAAACTTTTCTTTTTACAAGTTCTACTTTTTTTCTCCTTATTTTTTTCTAAATAAATTATGCCAATACGCATGATAAATAAGGGCCGTATGAAATAAAAAATAAAACTCATAAAGAAATANNCCGAATTTTAAAGAAAAATAGGAATGTATACCCCCAAACCTGAATCGAACGAAGCCCCCTATGTTTCAAATAACAAGTAGATATAATAAAGAAAATAATAGTAACGAGAAAAAATAAATATGCACAAAAAAGAAAAGAAAATAAAAGAAAAACTAATATACAATAACCGCTTGCAAGGAAAAAAAATCAATCATACCTAGATGGATATCAGAAATCTAGCAGTATAAGTACTCTCCTATTATGATATCTCTCATCACATGACTGCATCTTACCTTTTCTACAAAGTAGCTATCGCGCCCCGAAATCCGTGACCCGGGGATTGAAAAATAAAAGAAAAAAATAAAAGAAAAGAAAATAAAAATATAAAAGTGTTTCTACGCCACCATCATCACTACAACGTCTAATCACCACTGCAGGGTGATACTACGCAACTATGTACAACATTCACATCAGAGTCTCTCAACAGTAAATACATATATAGCCTACCTACATATATATATATATATATATAAGCTATTCTAAAAAGAAATAGGAAGGCCCATATCAACACTATACAAAAATATATGATACAAGTATAAATGGCCAATTTGCATATACATCACCGCAAGCTATCTACTTGACAAAAAAGAATAATAAAAAGAAATTGCAACATTTTCTTGCCGCTACAAAAGTAATACATGAGCAACAACTATGTCTAACTCCTACGTCGTCATCGCCATGCCTGCTATAGCATCAAAATACATATGTGTGAGTATCTAAGGATGGTTGAAGCTCGTCTCCATACCCATAAAACCACACATAAAAATAAAGAAGGAAAATGAAACGGTGAGATGATAAACATCAAGATATAATAGAGTCTAAGTGTTATATAACATGAATAAATTGTTATTCGTAAACATTAAGGCATTAAATTAAGTATGCTTCAACAATGGTAAAAAATAAAGAATGATAATGAATACCAATGTAAATAACAATGCAACCTGCCATGACTATGCCCATGATAATCAAAACTTGCCAACACTATGACTATGCAAAAGATAATCAAAACTCTCCTCGCCTTACCAACGACTCAAGCTAAAAAGTGGGAACTAGATTTTATTATTTTGTAAAATAATGCTAGGATACGTCTGTTAAACGTAACACCAATCCTAACCTTTATTGACCCGTCTGCCAAATGTAACGGCCACCAATAGTAAAATCTTTCATCAGGTTTTTCGTCTTTCACAGTAAGATTGTAGGCCTTATTGCTTCCTGCTATTTGTAAAATAATATTTTTATCCCAAAAAGAAAGGAAAAGACCACTTAATTCCTAACTCTACTCATACCAATGCATTTGCCTCGCCTACACATGTTAATGCATAAATCTTGCCTACATATGGATATGATAATGAACAACACTTTAGCATGATAAATTATTCCATGAACTAATTATCACATGAAACTTTATCATATCAACTATGCTATATATAATGTCTACATTAAGCAACCAATGACTCCATACAACTAATCATACACGCCTTTATATCATAGATGCTCAATTGTAGATTGAGTTTATAGTCTGTTATACCTGCAACT
>MKEJ01029483.1:0-11303 GCA_001753735.1 Embelia ribes
ACAAGACATTTCCAAACTTGAACTTGACTTTTCAATTGTACCACCATACTCAGAACTTCTTACTTCGACCTGAATAGTCAGACGACATACCACTTGATACCCAACAAACTTGTCTGCACACGAATTAGACAAGTCATCCAATAATGCCCTTAAGAAAGATAAACCATTGGCATTTTCTTTGTAGAATTGCGATTTACTTCTCAAGATAATAGAAATACTAATGTTTTGTTCTGCATCTTTCACACAAAAATTCACCCAAAAATGATTATTGTAATAAGTCCATGACTTGAAGTGCATCTTTTCAACTTCCTTTTTACTGAAACACTGGTCTCCTTCAATTTCACCATTTTTCGGCATCAAGCAATTGAAATCAATTTCTTTTTTTGAAATCAATAAATAAAGATCATCGAAATTTGGAGGAGTCTTTGAAAAATTATGACATCATTTAATTTATCGTTAACAGAAATAACTTCCAAATGATCTTTTACGATTTTTCCACTTCAAAATTTACCTCTTTTTCGAGATCCACATCCTTTTTGTTTTTGTACCACGGAATATCTCATAACATCTTTGTTTCCTTTATCAACCAAACTTTGGTTTATCACAATATTTTTTTCCCTTTTCCTTTTTGAAATCTTTAAGGATAGTTTTAACTTTATTAAGATAAAAGGTATACGTCTTATTTCTTTCGCTATAAAAAGCATTATTGTCCAATTGCCACCTTTGTCCAAATAATATATGACAGTGCTTCATATCAATCACCTCACAAATCATCACCCCCAAATATATTTTTCCAAAAGAAAAGGGAACTAAGCATTGTTCCGTTACCTTATAAGTTCCATCAACGAGATATGGAGCATGGTGTTTCCATGTATCTAGCTGTAATTTTTCCATCATACTTTGATATGCATAATTCATGAAAAATCTATAATCCATGATGATTTTGCAAACTTTATCCTTCATTTTGAAAAGCATGCGAAAATTACATTTTTGTAGTCTCTTCTATACCTATGGTTCTCCCTCAAGCTCTAGGGACCTTTGTTAATTTTCCTGAACTAGGGGGCTATTTTATAATTAATCCAAAGTTGAGGAATTACTCTTGTGAAAATCCAAAGTACACCCTTCTTTTGCTCCTTGCTTTTGTACTGGCTTTCTGCGGCGACTACTTTTCACGACCCTCCCAATTATGCTATCAAATACCCAAAACCAAAGATTAAAATAACTATATTGATTTATCTCAACCACTCTGGAGATTCCCACTCCGGTTAAGATTTTTGTTGGATTGGGTTTGAATTGGTGTTGTGCTCTGGTACCAAATTGATATACAAGGCAATACCAAAATGACAGTTTGATCATTTTTAATCCAATACGAACAAAGGGGTACGATTTAGCCAAAATCAGACAAAAAAATCTTGGGATCCAACACCCAACACAAAGAAATCCAACACTCTTTTATAAATTCTCATAACTTAACTCTAAAGAAAATAATACATAGAAGGTCATATATATAGACCTTTAAGAAAACCCTAATGGGCTAATCCCATAATGGGCTTGGCCTACTATTGTAAAGAAACCATAAAGAAAAACCTAATAATATTCTCCTAACAAAATTAAATAGTAACATTAACTAAAACTGAACATACTATTTCCTAATTTGCATCACCCAACTCCGGTTTACCATTGTTAATGTCCACATCATGTGTGTCCCCCTCGTGTATTCTTCAACACGTTTCACCCCAAGTAACATTGTTATAGCCTGAGAGGATTTCAATTCCTAACTGATTTAGCATGTAGAGCTTTGCTTCTCAGTTTGTCTACTTTTTGTTTTTCTGACAAGCAAGATAGCTGGTTCTTAAAATAATGTTGTTCCGATTACTACCTTGTTGGTGCTTAGTATTCCATTGGATTAGCTCATGTGTTGCTTCCCGATCAAAGTCAAATTTTTATAGGCCTATTTTATGCATAGGCAATGCCAACAATGTGGTTTTTTGCTTATTTATTTATTTATTTTTTATATTTTTACCTATGATGCAGAAAACTATTGCATCTCCAGGCCGTGGCATCCTTGCCATTGATGAATCAAATGCTACCTGTGGGAAGAGATTATCATCCATTGGTTTGGACAATACAGAAGTGAATAGGCAAGCTTATAGACAGCTTTTGCTTACTACTCCTGGTTTGGGTGAATATATTTCCGGTGCAATTCTTTTTGAGGAGACACTTTATCAGTCGACAACTAATGGGAAGAAGTTCGTGGAATGCTTGCGTGAGGAGAATATTGTCCCTGGAATCAAAGTTGATAAGGTTAATTTTTTAGATTTTCAATGACTTGGCAGATAGTTCAGTACGGTACTTGTTTGGTTCTTTGTAATAAATTGTTGGTGTAAGAGTATGCCTTTGGTGGGTTGAAAAATATACTTGTTACTTGAACTTATAAGTTAATGTAGGTGCATTTGGTGGAAAGCAAAGAAAGGAGAGCAAGCGAAAGTAAGCGAAGTATCTGAAAGTATTGTAGGAAGAATCAAGATTACACCTTTTTTGACCTCGCAAATGAATTATATGCTAAAATGAGAAAAGTAAAAATGGGAATTTTGTACAGTCTAACCAAAAACATGCCCATAACGACACCTTTTTCTATTCCATAACTTTCTTGCTAAATTATGATTGTTTTGCACTCACTACCAGGGTCTAATCCCCCTACCAGGGTCCAATAATGAATCGTGGTGCCAAGGTTTAGATGGATTAGCCTCCAGGTCGGCTGAATACTATAAGCAAGGTGCTCGCTTTGCTAAATGGTAAGTTGTATATTAATGTCCTGCTATTAAGTTTTGTTGCAATTTTTGGCTGAACACAACAATTGACAATTTGTGGGTCTTTGAAAATTTTAGGCGCACGGTTGTGAGCATTCCTTGTGGACCTTCTGCCTTGGCTGTGAAAGAGGCTGCTTGGGGACTTGCCCGCTATGCTGCAATTTCGCAGGTTTTGTTCCTCTCTATCTCCTCTCTGATGTATCATAGCTTTTAGTTTAGAGCTTTGATAGTTTAAGAAAAGTCTCCTGGAAGTCAGTAAAGAGCAAAAGGATATGTATGTTTGTTACAATTTGTTTATGTTCTTATATTAACCTAACGTTTTATTCCTTTTAATTTTTGCACCCTTTTTCTTTACTTTAATGATTGCTGTGTTGTTTTATGTAGGATAACGGGCTTGTGCCTATAGTGGAGCCTGAGATTCTTCTTGATGGGGATCACCCTATTGAGAGGACCCTCGAGGTGGCGGAGCGTGTTTGGTCAGAAGTCTTTTACTACTTGGCAGAGAACAATGTTGTTTTCGAAGGTATCTTACTTAAGCCGAGCATGGTAACCCCAGGGGCTGAGCACAAGGAGAAAGCTTCTCCTGAGACAATTGCTAAAAACACTCTCACAATGCTTAGGAGGAGAGTACCTCCTGCTGTTCCAGGAATCATGGTATGAATTTTTATCCCGCTACATTCTTATGCTCATTTTTGTTTTCCGTTTGATTCAGCTCAAACATGCTGGCATTGAATGCTTTTCTGGTAATTAATATATTTTAATGATTTAGAGATGACAACAACAGCAAACCAAGCCTTACCCAAGAATTTATTGTGAGCTAATTGGAATTAAAATAAGATATCATGCTGGTTTGTTGAGTGAACCTATGTGAAATGTTTATATCTAAGGTGACTTGCTGATCTATTTTTCTGACACCCATGTGTACTTTTGTATCACTTGCATTCACATTTTTAGAAGTCTGCCCCCGCCTTTCCTTTCCTTTCCCACATTAATATTCTTGCTCTACGCACCTAGAGATCTCCTTGGTACATGTCCAAACCACTTAGTGATGGAAAGTTGAACTTTACCCCATTCACCCATTGCATCATTAGGCTACGAGTCATTGTTTGGTTTCATCCTCCTACTTGAGATTGAAGGCCAGCTTTTATAAGGATTGTTTAGTTCTTCTCTCATGAGAGCTTGATGAATCTGCAGAGAGATCTTGCGCTTTTAATGAATGTATATATATAGTTTTTTATAAAAATAAGCAAAAACAGCTAAAGAGAAAAGCTTTGGATGTTTATTATGCACACTTTGCTTTCAGGAAATTTCTTCTAATAAAGTTTCCATACTTCAGAGTGCCTAAGATATGTAGTTCAATTTAATAAAAATCTTTTTTTAATTAATTAACTTTGATGCAATGGCAATTCCAACTGCATTATGAGCTGATCATCAATGCTAAGTAAATCTGAAAAGATGCATGCCTGTATTTTTGTAGTTAGAAGTACATTATTGTTTAATAATATCCTTCTTTGTTAGTTTCATTGCCAGTTGGTCTGATTATAGTATCCTTTACACTGTAGTTTTTGTCGGGTGGACAATCGGAAATGGAGGCGACCCTCAACTTGAACGCAATGAACCAAAGTCCCAACCCATGGCACGTATCCTTCTCTTATGCTCGTGCATTGCAGAACTCTGTGCTTAAGACCTGGCAAGGAAACCCAGAGAACATAGAAGCTGCACAGAAAGCACTTTTGTCTCGTGCCAAAGCTAACTCCTTAGCTCAGCTCGGAAAATACACCGGTGATGGAGAAAGTGATGACGCTAAGAAGGGGATGTTTGTCAAGGGCTATACCTATTAAGCCCTGTATTGAGTTTGATTGAAGCTTCTTTCCTTATCAGACTTGTACTTTCTATTTTTGTACTTTTATCCTTGCTAGCCATGAGTTTGGTGGAGCCTGATTAAATTTGCTTGTTATCTTTCATTTGAACAAGTTATGTGAGAAATATAGTTCCTATTCCTAAGCGGGGGATGTTGGTAATGAAAATAAAGATTTATGTGTCATCTTAGTTAAATATTGTATGCCAGAGAAGTTTTCTTCGAGCTATTGGTTACTCCCTACTGTTTTGCTTTAGTGCCTTGATGCTACCTTTCCTTGTCTTCTCTTTTCCCTTTTTGGTGAAGTATTATTGTTAGCTGGTGGTGGTTACTCCCTATTGTTGCAGCCAATGTAAGAGAATATACATATGTAACCAGCACTGAGTTTTATTTCCAAGTGGGGTGTGTGCTCCAGAGCTACATGGCTTGCTGTGGTTGTGTAGCTAAGGTATTCATTTTGGTGTATTACAGGGCTGCTTGTACTCGTGTATTTCAGCCATACATTTTAGGTAGTACATGCCTGAACTGCTACTACTGGACTTAAAAATAATACAGCAGTTCAATCTGTGTACTATATTGGGACTTGAGAGAAATTATTGTACTTACAATTGTTTTTCTTTGTTGTTTTCTTTCTTTGCAATAATTTAAAATTTTATATTTTGTTTGCTAGCAATTGATCTTTGTCTGTTGCTAGATCAAAGAGTCCAGCTGTGGTTTGAGATGGTTTTAGAACCAAGTCATTCTTGAAAACCCTGTAACGGCAAATGTTGTGCAGAGCAAAGGCCTCAAATTTTCAGACTTCAAAATGCCAGAGTTGGGGAAAATTGGAGGAAACTCTCTGAAGTCTATCGTCGTGTAAAAGCCTTTTCACGAGTATTTCTGGTTGTAAATCTTCAAATTCCCTTCAGGGGTGAATTTTTTTGTGCTTTGTCTCTCAATTTACAGTTTCCTTGATCAGTAGCCAGTGTAAAAGATGAATGGTTTGGTTTGTTTCATTTGTTTTCTTATGATTTTCCTTGTCAGGCTTCAATTATCTGATCAAGTTCAGATGGCGCCCATCTTGTGTCATATTCAAAATTTCATATCCACATTATTGTAATTGCGATCTAAAGGCATTTATTAACTGCTTAGACTCTTTTTCAACAGGGGTTCTTTACAGCTTGCAGCATAACAGCACTAGCCTTGATGTGCTTTTGATGGCCTTGCTATTGGTCGAGAAGAAAATCGAAAGGGCTCTGGAGATGGTATCATGAATATAAATTGAAGCTTTTTATTTTCCGGCGTTGATTATCAAATTCCTGCATTTATATTTTGGGGATCTTTTCATATGCTTATTGTAGTACCAATTTCACTACGTTTTCAACCAGTGCCAGAAAGTTAGAAATTTCCCTTTATTTGTTACTTATAGAGGGCACCGAGTACTTGTTTCTTTCGTAGAAACGCCATGCTGTTCAATCCCACTAATATCAAGGCAAATGAGGGAGATAAAATTATAGACCAAAATCACGAATTGCAATTTTGGTGTGGTAGAGAATCTAAAAGCAACAAGTTCATAGCACATTAGAACAGCAAAGGGTGGTACAAGAAATTTCATTTATGGAGAAACTGATAATGACTTGGATGACTTTGTATGAGCTGATTTTTATTGATTGCATATCATATTTGAATGCACCCTGCTACAATTTACTTGAACTAATCTTTCCACAGTAGTATTATGCACACCTTTTTTCTTTGGAAGACATCGTCACCTATATTACATCACTTATTACATACCCACGACTCGCTATCGGTCTCTTTGCCGCCTTTTGGCAAATTAACACACTCATGTTGAAACCTTTACCTTATTCATCCATCATTCGATTGAGCACGACGAAATCTCAGATTTGCTATATTTTCAAACAAGCAACTGTGTTATTCACTAAGCTGAAAAGGGCATAGGGGACTTTTCCTTTTCCATGTGGTCCTTCCCCTTACAATCTCTTCGTTTTTTGCTTCCCCTTCAATTTTGAGTAAATGTGTATACTTGAATTGCTCTTGATCAAAGTACCTTAGGAAGTCACTGCCATTAAATATATTTGATCTGGTTGAAAATCCATTAAGGGCAGTGATTTTTTCATCTTGAATTGCTCCATATTTTCAAAATTGCTCTATTTCAGAACTCTTCTTTATTGGAGAGTTATATTGAGGCCTCTATTTATAATGGAAGATATGAAAGTTTTGGATAAGCTCTAAAAGATTTAGATAAGCCTAATCTTATTTGACAATATCATAAAAATTAAATTTATATAATAATTATTTTTTTATAATTCAAGACTTATCATTATAATTTAAGAGAATATCATTAAGAATTATATATAACTATATGTTTATAGAAAATAATTATATTATCTTCTATTTTTATTTAAGAAGATAATTTTGACTTTATGTATTTAATAATTATCTCTATATTTTTGTAGAGAAATTATTTAAATACTCAAATCATGATTTAATTTAGCTTTATAGGACACGTGGCACATTTTTATTCACAAAAAATCTTCGTGTCTACAAATTCCCCATCGAGACTTGTTCACAAACTTGCATTTGGATGTGAGCGAGTATCAAAAATCCTTTTTGAATAGCATCGTTTAAGTAGCCGTATTTTTTGATTGATCTTTTGTGGTGGTATGACTGAGATTGAAGTGGGAACTCCAAGCTGTCTACATACCCGGGAGGGATCAAGATAGACGTAGTTCAATTATTCTTTTGAGTTCTTCATTTACCAATTTAGATTTATGTGGGCTAGAAGTAATATGTAGTTTATATTCAAGAGTCATGGAGTGTTGCAGTTTATACTTGTATCTTAAGGATTATTGCCGTTTATCCTCGTATCTTTAGGAGTGTTGCAATTTGTACTCGTGCATTAAGGAGTGTCATCCAATCTTCCATTTGTTTAAAATGTCAGATAGTTTAAGCTCATGTCGAGAAGGGTTTTAAAGTTTATTGTCTTTCAAGATTTGCAGTAAAGTCATGTGACATAGAGGAGTTGAGACAAATTTTGTCAAAGGTAACAATAATATCTTCATTATGATTGCCCCCAACTTATCTTACTTGCCCCTTTATGAATCGTAGTCATTCAACTAAATTAAAATACAAACTCAACCTATTTTGTGCTTGAGCTATCATTCTTTGACCTATTGAGAGTTTTGACTCTTTTGTAGAGGATAAGAGATGAAAGGAAGAGGATGTCCCACCAGGCGTCCCAAATCTTATAACGCCCAAAATCCCTAGCCTAAAATAATGAGACAAAAAAATTGGAGAATAAAGTAAATTTTATTGATTTGAATTTGGTGAATACAATCCTCTATGATTGATATTTACAAGAAATGACATCCTTTTATTCTTCTCCTCAACTTGAATTTGATTTACTTAACTTTAACTCAAGGGTTTGGAGGCTTGTTATCAAGTTGATGGTTTGACTTTGACTTATCTCAAGAAGTTTAATTTAACGTATCTTGAGAGCTTTCAAGCTTGATCTCAAAAAGGTTTTTGATTGGACTTGATTTGAGAGTTTCAGAGCTTATGATTTGACTTAGCTTGAAAGCTTCACTATTAGATTTCAAAAATTTGTAGACTTTCTATAGATCACAAATCTTCAAGCACGCCATTTTGGAAGTCGCATAGGTTAGTTGGATCAAAGAGGTGTCGTAGTTAGATGTAGCACTTTGACTGGTTGAAACCTAAGTTAGTCAACTTTTACCACCGACTGGCCGGACCTATTGTCAACCCAACCAAATTGAGAGGGATTCACGATCAGTTATGTGCCTTAGCCAAAATTTCAACGTAGTTTTGAGCTAGTTCTTCTCTTGGTTTTAATACCTTCATGAGCTGATTTTAAGATTTTTGAATGTAGTTCGAGCATTTATGGGCTAATCTTCGATTTTCAAACTTGCATTTTGACTCTTGGTATTTCTTGGCTCTTTATTCTCCATTCTTAAACTTCGAATCTTCGATTCTCTTGGCTCATTGAATATCAAACTTTATAACACTTCAATTTTTTTTTCATCACCCATCTTTTCTTCCTAAGCTTATTTGATATATTAGTCCACTATAGAGACTTGACTTTGTTTATTTATTTTTATATTAATTTGTTATCATCAAAATATTTGAAATATATTTTTCATAAACCTTTGGTTAACAATACTCGTCATTTTTTATGATAACAAATAATAAGAGAATATACATAATCAAATAAGTGCATATGATAAATTTGACACTTGTACTTAAATTGCACTTTAAGGGGATAATATTAATTGTAATATTGAGTTTAATGGTCATTATACATATGTCTTGAGGAGTTGCCTAATATAACTTGTGATTTTGGATGATCTTGTATAGTTTTTATTAGGCAATGATTTCCTATGTAATTAGTTCCTACTATAATTGACAGATTGTGTAATTATATAATTGTCGATATATACTAAAACAATCATCCATCACATTTTGTCTGGGTTCATAAACATATTCTTTATTCTTACATGATATCAGAGCCTTATAAAGACCTACGTCTAATATATTTGTTTTTACCTATGGCTAATCCTATCGGGAACACCACACCTACTACCACCTTCACCGGTGACGAGAGCACCACTACCAACAATGCTTAGTTGTTGGCCACAGCTACCAGTCCGGTCCATTCGGTTGTGCTCAAACAACAACACATTGTTGGTGTTACCATCTCCTGTGAAATTTGATAGAAATTTGAGCGTAGCTTTGCCGGTAATTTGCCTGCCAATATTACCCAAACCAAATTGAAATTAGCTTATGTCAAAAAGGGTAACCTCTCCATATATGCTTATTTGGGTAAGGTAAAGAAGCTTAGTACTGATTTGGCCGAAATTGGGGAACCACAAAGTGATTCGGATCTTATTGCGTATTTATTGAATGGTTTGGATTCCTCGTATAATGTGGTGGTAACATCAATCACCACCGATCCCAATTTAATGACTCTAGATGATGTCTATGCGCACCTCACATACATATAAGGTTGGATTGAGTGCAATCTCACTCTAGTTGACATACCACCCAGGGCAGCCAATACTGCCACCTATGGCGCATCACCGCCCACACCACCACAGCCCCACACCAGGCTGTTAGTAGATGCCCGTGCTGCCGCCTAACTTGCCAGTTAATTGTGGCAACCCCCAGCCCAACCGGAGCAACTAGAACAGGGGGCAAAGCCAAGGTGCCCCTCGCCAACCCATGTGTCAACTTTGTTGCGAGTTGGGTGACTATGCTTCTCTCTTTCTCCACGCAGGTTTAAGAAGTCTTATTTTTCTTTTGTTCAATCCGTGGGCCATTATTTTCAACTGGCGCCATCGTACATGCCTAGTTTCTATCCGGGTGCTACGTGCTCATACTCTTCCCATACAATTTCCTTTGTGCCTCCATATACAGACACATGGTATCATGATTCCGAGGTTACCAACCACATTACTGGTGATCTACGGAATCTAAATCTAGGTGCTTCTCCTTATCATGGACAAGAACAACTTCATATTGATCATGGTACATGTTTATCAATTGCCTACATAGGCTTTTCGACTTTATCTTTACTGTATGCCTTTTTCACTTTAAATAATATTTTGCATGTACTTAATATTGATACAAATCTGTTGTCCATTAGTCAATTTATAAAGGATAATAGGGTCAAGGACACTTCCCTCTCTGTCTAGTTCATGTGCCGATGTCAACCAAACCACACTTCCCTCACACCTTAATATTTCCTCAGTTCCACCAAACCTTAGTGCACCGCTTGCCTTGTCTTACCCCAACCCACCAGCCACCATGAGAAACCACTACTGCGGCCTACCCCATCTATTACCAACCGCGGGCTAGAACCACCAGCTGCACCATCTCCCCCCGAGCTTAATCAACTCACGATGTCTTCGGTTATTGTACCCACGACCATCACAAATTCAGGCCATCTAATGCAAACTCGCTCCAAAAATAATATTGTTCGCTCTAAGATTCCTACGGACGGTACAACAGGTATCCTCTTTCACGAGCTCTTGTTGCTATATTATTAACTACTGAACCAACTTGTTACACCTAGGTACTTAAAGATGAAAATGGAAAAGCTATGAATTCAGAATTTGATGCTCTTATGAATAATGGTACGTGGACCTTAGTGCCTAAACCACCATACAAAAATATTGTTGGTTGCAAATGAGATTTTAAATTAAAATAGAAGGCTAATAGAAAGGGTGGCCACGAACCGAGTTGAGCCGAACTTTGGGGCTCGTCAAGAAAACCCCTGGCTTGATCTTGATCTTGATCTTGATCTTGATCTCGGCTTGGCTTATTAGCTTTTGAGTTGAACTCGAGCTCAGTTTTTATCGAGCCAAGATTAAAAAGCTCGCAAGCAACTTGTGAGCCATTTAATTCCCAGCTAATCTTACATCATTTTGAGCTCAATATTGATTTTTTATTTAGATTTTCATCCACTCTTATACAAAATTTCGTAAAAAACATGTTTAATTTCAAAAGTCCTAAATGTTAATGATAGTTTGATAATTTAGGAGTGAGTTCTAAATTTGGAATGATAAAAATATTTATGGTGACATATCGATGGTAATAATTAATAGAGGCAAAATAAA
>MKEJ01029484.1:0-11643 GCA_001753735.1 Embelia ribes
CCACATTTGTAAGGAGCACTATAAAATAATGAATAAATTCTTGTCAAGAAGTAAATTAAATGGACCATCATGTTGTCAGTGAAGTAAATGTGGAGCCAACCGTTCATATGAATAATTATATTATATTTGTATTTATATTATAAAATATTTAAATATTTTTTTATAAATATATATTGTAGGCTTGATTTTGATGAAGAATGCTTGATGTGCGACTTGAGCAACTTATTGCGGATTGAAGACTTGATTTTGATGAAGAACGCTTGATGCGCGGCTTGAGAGCTTATTACATATCGAAGGTTGTTCTCCGTATTCTTGAAGATGATGAACTTCTCTTGGTGTTCATCGAATTCTTCAACTTGTTTGAGCTTTTGATCCTCAATTTTCAGAGTTTCCCTCTATAAACTTGAAAAATGCGTCTCCACAAATGAGGCTTAAGACTTCTATTTAAAATGGAGGATGTAAGCGTTTTGGATAAACTCCAACTTATTTGTAGCTCCAACTTATTTGTAGCATTTATCTAAGAGATAATTATCATAAAAATTATTTCTTTATAATAATTCTCTTTGGATAATTCAAGACTTATCTCTTATAATTTAAGAGAATATCTTTAAGAATTATCTATAACTATTTTCTTAAAGAAAAATAATTATTAAAAAATATTTTCTATTTTTTTAAAAAGATAATTTTGACTTTATGCATTTAGTAATTATCTCTATATTTTTAGTAGAGAAATTATTTAAATAATCAAGTCATGATTTCATTTATTTTTATAAAACTGGTGGCATATTCCATAGACCAAAATTTTTAGTGTCTACAATCCGTACAAAGTAAAAGCAAACAAAATCGATCCGATTATGACTAGGATAGTTTGATCGGTTTATAGTTTTCTTTCTAAACAAAGCAAAATTATTTTATTAATTACACAAAAAATAGTATTACAATTAAAAGTGTCGGGCACATTTTTACGTGTTCTAGTTTTGGACTTACGTTGCTTAAGTACATCAAGAAAACCAAGGAACAAAATTACTCCAAAAATGTTCAAATAAGGATTTGCGCTTTTGGTCAAAATGTTGGCCACCATATTTACTTCCCTAAGTAGAGTTGACGGCCACAAAAACAAAAGAGGAGAGAAGCTATATGATATTAGCGAGCAAAACTGGGAGTTGTGGATGCAGCTCCTTTGGAGAATTAAGAAATAACAATAAAAGATTACTAGAGTTCGGAGTCAATTAGTAAATATTTAATATTTTTTACATTGCAATAACCGAGACCACAATATAGTCATAATAGTTCCATTGTTCCTGGCGTTCCATGTAATATATTCAAATTTCTTTGTTATAAATTTAAGAACAAAATTTAGAATTATGAACATTTTTTTAGCTAAACAGTTGATTGATTCATTCCGTCTCATTCCGCAACACCAAACTTTTGTAAAAGTTGTTTGAGAAAAAGCATATAAAGTTTATGAGTACATGAGTATCTACAAGAGCTTGATCCAATAATTGAATGAACTATTAATCACAAAAATATTAAATCAGAATACATACGCGAAAAGATAAAAAGAATAACAAAGTTGCAGAAAATATGGCTCCATATCCCTAATCTTGTGCCAAAAAACATAATTATGTACTACAAGGTCGGTTCATCCCAATTTGGTTCGATTTTGAAATTTTCAACCAAACAAATTTACCACTTTAAAAGTACCATAAAAAAATAACCAAATTTGATTTTGATTACTCCCTTGGGTGTTTTCTTTTATTGCCCAAACTGAGGATATCATTTCATTTTATAAAATTAGGACATTTTAATTACATCTTATAAATTTAAAAAATTTCAATTTTTCTACTTAAAATCTAAATAACATGTAACTGTTTAAACATCCAATATTTATTTTTTTTATTTTTTATCAGAAATAAACTGATCGACCAAACTAATCAATTCACTTCGGAAAATTAACCCTTTTCAAGGTATAGATTTTAGGCGGGAAAGGCAAATCTCAAATCCCTAAATTTACCCACCTTCGCCCTTCGCCCTTCCTCTCTCTCTCTCTCTCTCTCTCTCTCTGGAAGATGAACCCAATGCCCCAATTGGAGGCGGCTGTCGGAGAAGTTGAAACGGAGATGGCTCGGTTTCGGCTCCGGCGACGGTGGGAATTAGCCTCCGTTCTCAACTTTTTGCAGGTATATACATATATAGATATATATACCTCAATTTCCCCATTTTTACATTTATACAAACAGATTATTATCTTACCCGCTTGCTTTTATGTATCTAGTCGTGTATTTGCAAGGAGAAAATGGTTTGTGTTGGATGTACTTTAGAAATGCGTTTCAGAATAAAATGTAGTTTAGAAAAAAAAAAAAAAAATAATTCCGTTTCAAATAGGTTTTTGGGTTCATTTGGTTGCATCCTTTAAACAATTCAACTTAAATATTTAGGACAAAATAACTAAAAAGTCAGCTTAAAAGTTAAACAACCAAACGTAATCCAATTTTAAGAAAAAAACAGAAAAACTAGAGTTTATAAGATGCAACCAAACAAGCCATTGACATGAAACATAAGAATAACGTGTTTTGTTATTATTCATAATATGAGTTTTTGAAATAAAATGTGGCTTGGGGAAAATCTCATTTCATAAGAAATTGGACATGAAACATGAGAAGAACGTGTGTTGCTGTTATCCATGATGTGAATTTCATATTTTTTTTTTTTAGTTTGGGGAAACAATCTCATTACAAATGACATTAACATAAAGCATAAGATTCATGAATGCTATCATAAACTAAAAAATTTACACATTAGGAGATTTTTAACACTATGGAAGGGGCCAAAATGCAAATTTCTTAACACTATTTAAAAAAGAAAGAGATTTTGGTGTTTTTTCGTTAGTTATGGGGGAGGCATAAGCCACTTCTATCACGCCCATTTTTTCCCATGACGAGAAATGGAGAATTGAGTTAGAAGTTGATCTTATTTTCGTTAAGTCATCGAAAAGGATAGCACATAGCGAAATAACCATATTTCACTTTTTTGGTTAGCTAACCATGAAAACATATATGTTTGAGTAGTTGTGTTTTTGTCTTCTTAGTGAATCCCATTGTAAAGCAAAGGGCTAGTTTTTTCACCCCTTGCCTCCTACCCAAAAAAGAGAGGAAAATTAAGAAAGGTTGCATAAGCTTATAACCATGTACAGTTATGGTGTTAGCTTGTGTATAGTTGTGCAAACTCTTTTGTAGGTTGTATTCTAGAACAGAGGAATTTGCAATTTAGAAGCTTCAGATACCTAGAGTGTATTTGTGGGTGGTTAGCGTATGGGTTTAAACAATTCTGCGTGTTAGTTGTGCATCTGGAGCTTTCATTTTATAGGAAATCATCAATGTACAACCACGGCTTGAAATTACCATACAATTTCTTAAACAATTTTACTGATCTAATGTGTATTAACAGCACTTCCTTAACAACAAATGTCGTATCCGAAGTGATTATCTCTTACTCCTAATGCAACTTATAGTTTTGTGGATCCTCTGCAGGTCTTTGAGTCTCTTGTTATTGAGAGTAAGATGAAGATATCAGCTGAAGAAATTGAGACTGCCTTAATAACCCCGAATGGTTTCCTTGCCCGGCTTCACATGACACTTCTAAAGGTTCTGGTTTCTTCTTTACTTAAGAGCGGATGTTTAATTTCATTTTCTTGAGATGAACTCTTTTGATCTGGCTAGATTAAGATCTATACCTTTGGTATTGGATGCTTTTCCACACTAAGCAATCATATTTCATGGTTTCTGTTCTGAGTGGAAAAGTAGGGAAAGATAATCTAGCCAGATTTCTACCAGATTGTGTTGTTTGAAATCTGAATTTCTACCTAGCAGTAGATTGTAGGACGAGTTAGTTGTTTACTCAGCTAATTCTGGCACGATTAGATCTCTGTCAGTTAGATGCTTGGACAATGAAGAATCATATAGTGCTCAGTCAGTAATTACATCCTTACTATTTCTTTACTATTTTTTTTTTTTGGAAAGACTTATTAGTTTCGCTTGTCAGGGAATACCTCCTGTAAGTAAAGTCTTGAATGGTTCTGATGCTTGGGTGACAGCGCTATGCAAGAAACTCACCACTTGGTGGCCATGGGTAGGTTCTTAAATTTTATTTCGTATTCATATCATTGTTGTAAATCCTCATAGATACATTTTATATTTATTTTTTTCCTTTGGCCTTCTTTAGGTTGCTGAAGGTGATATTCCAATAACCGTAGCTAAGGGGTATTGCCTTATATCTAATTTTTTACCCATGTAATTTGTAGATTCGTTAATTTAATGAAGTATGAGCCTTATGACATGTTCAGTCTTATTAGTTGCATGTTGGCTTCTGTTTCCCTGTGTTTTGCAGGGAGGAGATACCCAGATACAAGGAACTTGATCCCACAACTCGTCTATTGCTTTTAAAAGCACTCTGTGAAGTTCGAGCTGAAGTAATTGTTCTTTCTTTTATTCTTTTTGTTTCCATTTTAGAATTACTTCCTATTCTTTTTGTTTGGCTGATTTATCTTAAAAGTTTATAAAAAGTGTCTTTTTAACACTTGGTTGTGTGATATAGTTCCGATTCTCCGTTTGTTAATTAAAACTATAACTTCTTCTGTATGCAGCAACATGACATAGTTTCTTATATTAACAATGCATTGAAAAGTGGAAGTGAAGTTTCTACTTTCCGCAAAGATATGATGGGGGGAGATGGAATTGGGCTTGCTTATTGGTAACGTTTTCTGTTAGTTTTAATATTCAATCTGAGTTTAACATGGATGACACATTTCCTGTTTGCTTTAGGTTTGATGGAAATGCAGTTATTGGTCATAGACTATACAAGGAAGTTAGAAAGTCTGAATCCAAGCCAATCAGTAAGGGAAAGAAAATTTCATCATCAATCATTTCTGAATGGGAAACTCTTGCAACTAATTTTGACGAATTCTGCAAAGTGGTGGTGAGGTCCTAATCCCTGTCTGCCACAAATAGAAGCTTTTCCAATAAAATTTTTAACACCCTTTTATCAAATCGGTTCAGTTTTCTACAGTATTATGAGACATTTACTTTACCTTTGATTGTAATGCCAGGATGAACTTTCATGTAGTGGATCTAAAGTGGAAGAAATTGTTGGAAAGACTATAGAAACTGATGTCATTCCTGTTCTCAACAAACTCCATAAGGTCAATCTTCAGTAATAATCTGATGCGAGTCCTGATTTAATGTTTCGTTTCCCAAGCAACCTTGAATTTACCAACTCCATTATGAACTACAGATGTATTTCTTATCCAAATGGGTTGTCTAAATTCACCTTTATGCCTATTTAATCTAATCAGAAAAAAGAAAGAGCATTGAAGCAACAACAAAGGCAAGAGATGCTTCTGAATGGATTTCGTAATTGTGGGATTGCTCGCTCCTGCCGTAGTCGTACACCTGTCACTTATACATTTGGTATGATAAAAACTTTCACTAAATACAATTGTTTGCTTTATTTTAGTCTTTGACCCTTTCAATAGAGATTTATTACAAAAAGGAAGTTGATATGTTTTGTTTGTGATTTCTAGATGTTGCATCATCTTGACTTGATAGTCCATTTACTTTGTGTAATTCCAGTATTTTGAAATGGATACCTCACTAGGAAAGATCAAATTCCAAGCAGCCCAAGTTGCTTCAATTTTTTGAGCAGTTGTAGGAATATTATTTGAATGCATGATAAGTTACATTATTGTAGGAACAATAAGCTTGTGAGGTCTCTGATTATATATATGGTTCATGATATTTGTGGCACATCTGGAGAAAATCAGTGGTAGAATATTTGTGTACTGCTTATTCTGTTATAGTTCTATTAGGCACTTGGCCTGTATCTGGCATAGTGAGGAACTTATATTTTAAACCTTGAACGACAAATAATGTTTGTTGCCCAGATTCCATGCATGATTTTCTCTGTTTCTACTACCAGACAGTTTTTTTCAACTATTACGCAGATGCATATGAAAAAGCCATTGACGAAGCTATTCAAGTAATGAAGTAAGTCCCTCTCTTTCTCTCTCCCAAAAAGCAATTAACATTTATTTTGTTTTATATTCTTCTGGCATGGCATTTTTGGGCGTTCCTTGTTTTTTTCAAGTTTGCTTTATTGTGAAGATTAAAAATTTCAAGGAAAAGATGCGAGTTTAATATTGGTTCTTAAAGTGCTATGGTTAATATGATTCAGAAATAGCTCAAATATCTCCAACACATTACCATTTAAATGTACAGTATGATGTAAATGCCTGTAAGATATCATATAAATTCACAACAATATGAGTTAATGGTTTAGTATGCACGCAAATTTGCTGAGCTGACCAGAACTTGGGCATAATCTCGTTTCTACTGATGATCTTTGCCTGCAAATATTTAGAACCAATCATGAGATGTGTGTATTTTTCAGAGGTACTGTTAATAAGATAGTCTTGTTTGCTCCAAATCATTTGCGTGAAACGACATATACAATATCTCCCAAAAATACATACATCCTGTGCCTTTGATTTGGTTGTTACTAAAATTTCTTCGGTCTAAAATTGTTAGTACTTCTATCATTTTTGGGGAAAATCACGTCCTAATCAGAAGGTATTAAGATTTTAATAAAATTAAATAAGATTACATATGGTCCAAGGATTGGTTGTAAGGAAATAGGTGACATTGAAATAGGCTAGGGTGCCATGGGTTTTTACATGGCTGCTTTTTTTATTTATGTTTTCCTCGCAAATAACAGTTGGAGAAAATTGAAGTGAAATTGGTAGGGTTACTTTTGTTTCTTGTTTTTTGGTTTGTAATTCGAGAATATTGTGAAAAGGTGGGACCTGTAGCTTCCATTTGTGGCCTTTTTTTTGGGTTAACAATTCAGAATTCTTTCAGGGTTGTACAATTCTTTCATTCATATGAGAAATTGCATGCTTTTTTCATTTGTTCTTTCTACCAAATAAGCAAATTAGGAAAACAAAAAAACTAAGGTTAGGTATTTTGCATGTCTGTGCTGTTTCATTATTTTGTGCATATGATAAAAGATAATAGTTCTTTGTAAAAAACCATGTTCAGTGTTTAACAATTTTTAAAATATTATAAGCCAAAACAATACCAAAAAACTGAAATTGTAAACCTTCCTCTTGGTTTCAGGAAAAGGAAGACAACCAAAGAGCTTGGGAAAGGAAAAAAGATAGGGGACGGAGAAATAAACAAAAATGACTCAAATGTCGTATCGGGTCCTGAAATTGATTCCCAAAAAAGTTCTGTTGATATCCAGGAATCTAATGAAAAGGATAGCGAGATAGGGCTTCATGACAGTCACGCTGATAATGAAAATGACAGCGAAGAGAATGATGCATATTACGATGCTGATAGCTTCTCAAGTGGTTCTGAAATCACTAAAAATGAACTTGGCAACAAAAGACAAGCTATCGAAGTTCAGAAGCAGATTCACAGGCACTACAGTTCTCGATGGAGTAGTAGACTAGCTGGGAATGCTAATCATTCTGTTTTAGAAAACAAAGATATCGTTGCCAAAAATAGATCTCGACAAAGACCTATTCGTAATTCTGCACTGGAGTCCATTGTTGTTCCTGATTCTGATGATGAGCAGTCATCTGATGACGTGAGCAATCAGACTTCTGGTAGTGAAGAATCTCAATGAGTGCAAGCACCGTCCTACCACATCCTTCCATGTCCGCATAGCTGCTGAAGTGGCAGCCTGTGGTTTGGTGGTGCTTGAAGCATTACTGGTTTGAAGCACAGCTTAAAACTCTTTACACAACACATGCCTTCACACTTTTGATTGTTCACTTCGATTTTGTAGTGAAGAAAGGGAACCTTTTGCGTACTTGTAAAAATGAATCAGGCCTTTTCCCTTCCTAAGTTTGTCCATCAGAAAAAAACAAAAAGGTTAGATTATGTTATTTTGTAGTATGCTTTTGGGATATTTTGTTTTTGAATCACTGGTCTGTAAAGGTGTCTGGTATTAGGTTGATACTTGTTCACAAAAGCAGATTGGAATGCATTTGAAATATATTTATGTTTCAGTGCTAATTATAATGGCTTCCCTTTTTGCACTGGAATTTTGTGTTCATGTGCCATAGTTGCATATATATGATATATATGAATGGACATGTATGTTTTGTTTTGTTTTTTTTAAATTCCAAAAAAAATAAATAAAATGAATGGCCATGTTTTTCGCGATATGTTATCTTTGAACTTGATCCTCATTTTTTTGTATTGTCAAAAACTGTACGTTTAGGATGGTGAAGTTACAAAAAAATAAGTCTTGATTACAGCAGCTATTATGTTTCCATATTTTTGCAACCGATGTTCTGATTAGTACCATGCTAGTGAATGAAAAAGCACTATAGTTAGCGATGTAAAAATGTTTTGATGGGTAATTTTTTGTACCATTTCTGTTTGATGAGTATTCTTTATATAAATGCACTTGTCAAAGTCTACTCGTGGTGGCTTCCCAGAAGGTTCACAACACCACATTTATCATCTTTTTTCCCCTTCTGAGAATTATCAGGTTAATATATACGTACAACAAACATTCCTTCCTTTATTTCGTTAAAATAAAAAACAGCTCTTCTTCATGTCGAAGTCAGGATGGCCGAGTGGTCTAAGGCGCCAGACTCAAGTTCTGGTCCTCGTGAGAGGGCGTGGGTTCAAATCCCACTTCTGACACTTCTTCAACCTTTTTTTTTTTTCTTTACAAAATCATCGGTGTGAAAATCTTGAATCTCAATAATTATATGTGATTTTTTGTTATTCCATTCTTATATACGCTTCATTTACATTTTACAACCAAAACTCCGTAAAGCTACGGATCTGTCTATTACAATGCATACAACTTTACACAAGCAGAGGCAACGACATATGTTTAGTTTTGACCCCTCAGGTATTAACAAACGGGTAGCCTAAAATATAAGCAGAGCTCCTAAACAGTCTATTCTGTTCTCTTCAATTGCAGAAATCGCAGTACATTACGGCAAAGGGAAGCCGTAAAAGTAGTATGTGGTGAGGGATCTTAGTTTCAGGACCAAGGGAGCAGTTGAAATTGTTGATGAATATTGTCACACGGGTTAATAAGTATAACTGAAATTCTCACTCTCTTTCTTATTTCTTCATACTTGCCAATCATGAGACGGGCAGTCTTAGAGTTCGTACCAACAAACCCTGTCCCTCGTGGATCTATTACAAATTTGGAAACGTAATGCATATGATGCTCGACTTGCAGCTCACTCTCTTGTAATTTTCTTTTTTCAGCCGTATTGAGGTAAGTTCTTTTCCTTCTCCGATGTAAAATAAGCATTCCTTCGAGCCAAGCAACTTACTCATATGGAATTTGTCCAACGTTATGAACTTCAACCTCCTTTTCAGGTACATAATATATGTAAGAAAAATACAGATCTACGAGGGGCAAGAAAAGAAAAACCGTAGAGGCTTGGTGGACAACATATAAAAAAAACGAAAGAGGGAACATCCCTACCCGGCTAGGAACTCCGATAAAAATACAATAGAACAACTTTAAAAGATCAATGAACTGTATATTTTATAATTGAAGTGCAAATTCAAGCTGAAAACCAAACCAAGAAAACTTAAGAGACGTCCACTCGTTAACCATCTCCACACCTTCATATTAAAACAAATCAAACAAACAAGTATCTGCAAACCTCTTTCTTCTTCTTTTTTCATTAGTTTAGTTTCCCCCCGACAGAGTCTTAACTCGTTAAGCTTAGTCTTGAGCTGTGATGCGAACATATTACGTTCAAACACAATCAAAACACTAGTACGTTGTTGTTTTTAAATAAGACATTTTTCAGGTGAGGCAAAAATAAAATTAGCCGCTTTCTAAAACGCTCTTCTGCTTTTTGTGGGTGTTGACAAAAGTAGCTTAAGGGGGTGCTTTTCAAAGCTGATTTTACTTGTCATATTGCATTTTCCAATTATACTGCAAATATCTAGCCAAATAAAAGTAATGCCATAAGTCTTATATGAATGCTAGTCGCATTAAGGATGAATGTCTAACTTAGTCTTTTCCATTTTCCAATAAAGATAATCAATTTACAGATTATACTAAGCACAACGATGATTCTAAAATAATTTATATATTAAACTCAGGATGACACTGCTTTCAAATCAGCTTTGGAAAGCTGATTTTGGAAAAGCAGCAGTTACACCACCATGGGCTCAAGAACGAGTTAACAAAAAAATTATACTGGTAAAACTATTCGTCCAAACATAAAAAAAGGGTGCTTATTACAACTTTTGAAAAAAAAAAAAAAATTTCTGTTCCTTTAAGGAAGAGTTAAAACTCAAAATCTACGTTTATCACGTTTTAACTCTTAGGTTTTGGACAAGAAAATAACATGGTTATCACAGCCAAACAAGCTCTATACGCGCATCTTTTTTGTAAAAAAGTAATTCTCGAGCCTCCCTTTCACAGCCAACCACAAAAGGAAACTAATTATAAGCTGCACATAAGAAAAAAGACTAGATTATGCCACTCTACCTACACATTTCTCTGCCTAATAGTCTTCCAAGAAGAACAAAGTTCTTTATAATTACGCAACCATGCTAGCACATCAACTTCGACACGAGAGCGTCTAACACTGTATGTACTTCTGCCTTCAATGTCATGGGATCTACTACAGAAACTTCTATCCAAACGAAAGCAACTTTTGCTCCACAACCAAAACCAGAATCACATGCAAGTATAACTTGAGGGCACATGCGTGAAGTAATACCACGGTTAAGTAAAGGCCTTAATTGAGGATTTTCGATTCATATATGAGATGCATTCATTCACACCTTAACCTCTCAAAATATTAATTTCCTGAGGAAATTTACCAAGCGCATCAGATTGGATTTCCTTCGTGAAAAAGCACCAAATATGCCTCCACCAAAATGTTCTGAAGAATTTGCTCTATTTTGTTCAACTTCTTCACTGGGTGGAAAAAAATAGAAGACCAAAATAACTCTGGATTGCAAATAGGAAATAATTCACTTGCCCATGTCTTAACCACTGTCTACATTCTCTACCGAATAGAGTAATGGTTTTATTCTACCACAGGCAAAAATGTGCAGCTCTATCTCTGATTAGGCCTTTAGAATGTATTTTTGTAACGACCGGAAATAAGTACACCACTATATATAAAAGAAAGAAATAATAATAAAAAATTTCTGAAATGATATAAATTTTCATGCAAAATATTTTGTACAAAATAATATTTGCAAAAGCTTTGCAAATATGTACATGTGCAAAACTAAATCCACGAGTCAGCTCAGTTAGCTCTAGATACTCTCCATCTACTTGCAATCTAACTCGGTGTACTTGAAATTGGTAGGAAAAGTGGGGATGAGTTGGGAAACTCAATAAATAAGCATAATTATCCATAATATGACGGAATAAAAATGAATGACAAGTAACCGAATAACAAATATGCTTAATGCTCATTTTGTCCCAAGGCTAGTCTGCCACTAAGATGGTTACCATACATAATCTAACAATAAACACCTCACTCTGGCTTTTAGCCGATACCACCACATGATTGTTCAATATAGTCGGGTAACACTGTCACGCCCCGAATTCCCATAAATCCAGGGACATGAG